>OY829913.1:39530111-39740279 GCA_963691935.1 Nephrotoma guestfalica
CTCAAAAGTGAGATTAATGTTCCCGAACGTATCATATCTGTAATTGCTGATAAATTATCTTATTGTACAGAAGTGTTAACGACGCAAGTTTTTGACTTCAGTTTCATTTACTGAATTAGAAGATAAAACTGTTTGAAGAACAAACTATTAGTTTCAATTCTAATTTTACTTTAAATTTAAAAATTACTGTACACTTTTAGATTACAAGGACGAACTAGATTATAAAAATAATGGATTCCTTTATGACAAACATTTGAAATTTGCAATCCATTGGGCTCAGCCAAATCAAAACACAAGCTATTAGGCGTTTATTTTATTCTCGGCAATTTACGGGTTCATAACAGATCACAAATCAATAATACAATCCTTTGTTTGCTTTGTACTGAATCACCTGTAAAGACTTTTGCATTTAATTCTGTCATTCAAAACGTTATAACATATTTAAAAATATTAGAAGAAGATGGAATAATTTATTAATGAAAATAAGGAATATTTAAAAGGATCAGTAATTGCAATTTGCGGAGATAACTTAGGTTTACACCAAAATGGAGGTTTTCTAAAAAATTTTAGTTTTACTGAATATTTTTGTAGATATTGCCATTTGACTTTAACAGAATTTAAAAATAATTTTCAAATTATCCTATATTGCCGATATATTCAATTTAGATTCTACAGCCACTACTAGTAGAGGAATTAATAGCGACTCTTGCTTTAATAAGTTAAACAAAGTTATGTAACCAATGGTCTTCCCACTTGCACATGATTTGTACGAAGGGGTAATTACCCAAGATTTGTGTTTGGCCATTCATTATTTCGTGAATCAAGAATGTTTCACATATAATAATAAAAAACTTACTGGCCATGCAAAGCAACATTTTTATCAACTTCCTTTACTGCCATTATTAGTCATTGGTAAAATTAAAGATCCAAATGATAGAGTTCTCGAAATGATTATATTACTTTTAGAAATAACACAAACTGTATCGTCACATAGTATAACGTATAGTGAAATTAACTGGTTACCTCGCACTCAGAATGGATTTATTTCCCAATAAAAACTTGATACGTAAACACTACTATATACACTCAACCATATCCTATGCTTATCAAACTATACGGACCATTAATAAAATGTTCAACCCTAATATTTGAAAGCAAAAGTCAATCTTTTAAGCAAATTGCTTCCAAAAGCAGAAATTTTATTAATTTAACAAAAATATTGTCCCACAGGTATCAAATTTTACAATCAACTCTTTATGAGAAACGATTTTTAGCCCAGGTTGTGATTACAAAAATACTAAAAACAGACTTTATATCTGCTGCAAAACAGTTTCCTAATGTAACAAGAAAGTGACATATAAAAATATGCGGTACTTTTCGGGGCAATCTCTCGTAATAACTAATAATGTTGAGGGATTTATTTCCCAATAGTTAAATGTTTAACAATTAAAAACATTTTTATTAATAAAAACAGTTCCGTTTATCATGTAAATGTTTTTTCTATGATGTACCGCTACAAGCTAGGATTATATTAGGTAAACCACAACTACCTTAAAGAAATAATAGTTGCTCCTTCTACTTTATCATCTCCTTTTTCTTTTATAACCACTAAAATCGGACAAATGGAGTATGCGACATTAACGTGGACCGTACCCTATTTTTGGTGAGGTTGGATTATTGTTTCGTTTTAAATAATTAAAGATTGTTTATTTTTCAGATGCTATATCATTATGTCAGATATTCGAGGATCTAAGCTGGTTCTTGAATCAGATGGAATCGAAGTTGACGATGCCGGCGTATTTCAATATTTCTTGGAAATATTATATTTTTCGTGGCAATCCTTACAGAACAGCACACCACGGTAAACGTTGATTCCAATTCCATCATAAACTGGATAAATTCATCATCAAACTCTAATCAAATTTCCTCTGCGCAGTTTGAAGAAATTCCAAATTCCCCATTAAGTACGACGATTTCGATGTCAAGCGGGCGAATTTCTTCTATAAATTCAGAAAAATCTGATAACATTGGCACTAAGAGTGCTTTAAAATCATTTGCAGATTATGAAATTTCATTAAATAAAATTTCTGATTCCTGGATTGGTTTGCTAAACAAACAAAAGCACTTGGGGCAATACTATAGTGACTTCGTGCACTTCATTGTTATTGATATGCGAAAAATTTCGTTTTACATTCAACAAGCCATATTTTGAAAAATCGCAGATCAGCTTTTACTGGCATTTCCCAAAAGCCTTGGAGTAGTGAACAGTTTTTGGGAGCGGATTTCCGAGGATTTGGTGGGTCTAGCAACAAAGCTACTAAACCACAGTAATTTTATTAATAGAACGTTCACTAACAAAGGCAATAGCTTAAATATGGCAACCAAAGGAGGTGCAAAAATATCTGACGAGGCAGGTGAGTTACATTCAAGATGGCTTTAAGAGCATTTTGAAAGGAGCATATGTACTTAATAATATTTAGCGTTTCAGGCATAATCTATAAACTATGCTCAATAACCAAATGTTTTAAGGCTTCACAACTACTATTGCAGCCTGCCGCCACTCTAAGATGGGAGGAGTTTTATTCTGTGCATATAATTTAAATACAGGGTGTCCGCCGGGAAGTTATACTACTTTGTGTTGCCGCCATTTAGTTGAATATTAGTATTGACAGTTCATACTTGACAGTCGTGAAGTAGACACGTGGCAAATTTATTATGGAAAAATATTCGATAAACCATCGTGTTTTAATTGTTAAAACATTTTATCAAAATCAATCATCGATTACTGTGACGATGAGAAAGTTACGTGAGAATTTTGGGAGAAACAACGTGCCAACAAAACGCACTATTTATCGTGTAGTGAATGATTTCGAAGAAAGAGGGTCTGTAAGTGATAGGCCCAAGCATGGGCCACAACGTACTGCAAGATCGGCTGAAAACATTACTGCTGTTCAAGAAAGTGTTCAAAACAATCCATCAACCTCAATTCGACGCCGTGCTCAGGAGCTTGGTCTTCAAAGAACAAGTTTGGCCACAATTTCGCACAAGGATTTGCATTTGTTTCCAATTAAGATTCAGTTGACACAAGAGCTTCTTCCACAAGACCATTTACGCCGCCGTACATATGCCAATAGGATGTTACAGCTCGCCCATGACAACCCCGATTTTCATGAAAAAATCATAATGAGTGACGAGGCACATTTTCATTTAAATGGATATGTGAATAAACAGAATAGTCGGTTCTGGGCAATGGAAAACCCTCACATTATTCATCAGTCACCTTTACATCCATTAAAAGTGACAGTCTGGTGTGCAATTTGGTCGGGAGGAATCATTGGACCGTACTTCTTTGAAAATGAAAACGGCGTAACGGTAACTGTGAATGGGGAGCGATATCGTGATATGATTGAACACTTTTTAACGCCACAACTGCATACTTTGGGCTTGATTAACATGTGGTATCAACAAGACGGTGCCACATCGCATACAGCTAGGATTACGATGGAATTACTGCGAGAACTCTTTCCACAACAAGTTATTTCAAAAAATGGTGATGTTGATTGGCCTCCACGGTCGCCTGATTTGACTGCTCCGGACTTCTTTTTGTGGGGATATCTAAAAAGCAAGGCTTATGCAAACAAACCAGAAACGTTTGAGCAACTCAAACAAAATATTCGTGATGAAATTAATGAAATACCGCGTGAAATGTGTGAGAATGCAATGAAAAATGTGCTCAAAAGGGCTCGCATTTGTGAGGCTAACAGGGGCGGACATTTATCTGATATTGTATTCCATACATAATTGCCCACATTAAATAAAACATTTATCAATATAAGATCCATTCTCTTTCATTTAATCAAAAATCATAAACAAACAAAGTAGTATACCTCCCCGGCGGACACCCTGTACTTTCTGCATTATCTAGAATATTATTTAACTAAGCGGTGTAGCAAATACCAGCACAACACAATGTGCCTATACAAATGTTTTTTACGAGTAATTTAGTACGGTCACTTGTCGCTTCATCAAAAAATGGCCGATAAAGGAATAATTCGCAATACTAAAATAAATTGATTGTTTTAAATTTGTACTGCAAAATGGATTAAGCAATTTATACCGTGTGTGTGCCGATACACGTTAAATTTCTACTTTCTATTACATACATATTATACCTCTTAAAAATGCACGAATCTTATGTAACGTTGATGAATCAGCAGCAACAGGAAAAAGAACAAAAATTTTTTGTTTGCCTTTTTATTACGATTCCGCTCAGTTGAAAGATTAACAAACAAAAAACAAAACAAACAAACCGTCAAGTGAATTTAAGTTGAGTCTCTTCTTATATACCATAAAATTTCCATTGCAGCGCAATGTACAGTTTTCGTGCAGTTGGGAAAACGTTGTCTCTGTCGAAATATAAAGATAACATTGTTTTCATTTCTCTGTACCCACAGTACAAAAAGACACAGCCATGAAAGTTTCTCGATTTCAATTCCTTAAGATGTCATCGAGATCAACAATCGACAGAAGACGATCTCATTAATATTATTATTATTATTTTTTAAATCACGTATATTACCTTAATAATCACGAAAATTAAATTGGTTTGGTCTGCTTAATGGATAAAAGGAAAATTGTTGGGTTTTTAACTTGATTGCCGGAACAAATTTTTTTTCTGTTTTTCGTATAACGTCGAGTCGACTCATTTTAATATGCGATGCAATGTCGTTTTCAATGTCTTCTGTAAATATTCAATTATGCTCTTGAAGATTGATTCATTTTAATAATGGGAATCAATTTTATTTATTATTACATATATTGTTGTTTTTTGTTTTTGTTAATAAATAAATTATAAATTATTATTGAATGGAGAGTAGCACAGTAACAACGGAAAAAAATCTTACATGCTGTCTTAAAATTGTATAGGTACCTCTTTTGCATTTATTATTTATGTACTTTAAATATAATAATGTAAGTATTATTACTTAAAGTTAAATAATTTAATTATGTTCAATATTTTTTTTTATGTTTATACAACATATTTCATTCCGATGATTTTGATGTAGACAACTATTGACATCCCATATACGAGATAAAATAAATTTTGTGAAAGTTCCAATTTATTGTATCCATATATAAGTCTTAAGAATTTATTTAAGAAATAAATTTTATAATTAAATAAATTATTATTTATTTTTTTCGTTGAATTTTTAATTAAATGCAAATTTTCGGATTTCGTAAAATCGTTATAAATATATTTAATTAAATAATTAATAATAAAATATGTTTTGTATATTACGAATATGTAATATTAATTATAAATAAATAATTTTTTTTGCCTTTGGTTATAATTATAAAAAAATTATAAATTTAACTTTAAAAATTCTATTCGGTGTATTATAAATTACAGTTGCATGCGCGCTAACAATTAAATTTAATGTTTTATGGTTAAATCTGTTGTAATAATCAATTATATAATTAAGTGTCTCTTTAAAGGTGAGTGATTATCGTGCGCGATTAGAAATGTTAATGATATAGACGATAGGCTTAATGTGAGTTAATTATATGTCAAGTATATAGCATTCGGTACTTTGTAACTCAAATTGCAGCCAAAGTAAAACTAAGACCATGATTCACTATCGATATACTTCTGTATATCTAACCACAAACCTGAACCAATGGAAAACGTAAGAATTCTGATGTTGGCTGGACAAACACAGTTTTAGGTATTTAGTTTTAGAGATCACTTATATTGTAAGTAGAGAAAAAACACAAAATTCGCTTCCAAGACACCATGCTTGCAACAACAACAACAGGTGCTCAATTTTTTTTATGAAACAGTATCAGACACCTGTAATTTTAAACCGAAAGGTATCCCCAAAATGTGATGGCAGCACTAAAATTCGAATATCATGACAGTTTTCAATGTCATCCCGAAAAAGCGGTGCCAAATTTAAAAATTCAGAACTATACAAAAAGTGTTTGATATTTATAATTATTAACAAGTAACAATTTATTCGGTTTGTGTAACAAATGAATCCACGTTTATAAAACGAAGGTAGACATCCACAAAAAAAGAAAAAAATTCAAGTCGACCTAGTTGAATATTGATCAATTGGAAGTACACACAATTTGGTTATCAGTCTTCTCAAAGTGTTTGATGCAGTTTTGATGGTAGCCACTCTAGTTAATTCATTTTGATTGGGATGTGTCTCAATAATTCCGCCAATAGCCTACTTGCAAGAATGTAAGTTATCCTCTTTGATTAAGATTAAATCTCCAACCTTTATATTTTCATCAGATGACTCCCATTTGTTTCTTTGTTGAAGATTGTTTAAATAATCATTGTGGAATCTTTTCCAAACAAGTTTGAGCTATTTGTTCCTCTTGCTGCCATCTAGACAGTGTTGAGGTGGCAATATCGCGTAAGTTGTGGTCTGGTGGTGTTGTATACGGATCACGAAAATCTACGGAAAAAAGGATTAACCCTATTATTGAATCAGCCTTATTAATACATCTGCCAATATGGTCTTTTCTTTAAACGATAAGTTTTGAGGAAATAAGACAACCAACCAAAAATAAGATTTAAAAACAAGCTATGTACAATATTATAAAAATCATTACGTCTTGTAGAAAATTCATAATTTTACATTTAGAAACGTTGAGACAAAGATTATTCAAGGTACACCATTCACAGAAAATATTTAATTCGCCATCTTTTCGAATCTTGCAAAATATTTTACTCGTAACTTCAGCAGCGTTTTACATTACGGGATGCTAGACATATATACGTCTATAGATAAAATGTTATTTAAAAAACTTTTTGAGTTTTGAGACCTTTTGAGTCCATCTAATATGACAAGATTCACTTTAACGGAAGGTCAACACTATCACAACCTCCTAATGCTTAAGTCAAAAAAATTGAGAAAAACTGAAAATTTATCACAGTTGACCGGCCAGGATAAAACCCATGCTGGTTTACAGAGATGGAATTTTTAATTAAGCAAATGATACGGTCCTTGTTCATCGATTCAAATAACTTAGGAATAGCCGATAAAATGAAATAACGCGTCAATTTTCGATATTCGTTCTCCGTCCACTCTTGAAAATTAACTTAATGATACTGGATTTCCAAATCGAAGGAAATACTCCACCCGGCAAACTCTGAGGTACTTCAGCGGTTGAACCACGACACAAGCACACTCTTTCCGAATGAATTTTATTCGAGCTACAACTCATATTCAGATTTACATTCAACAGAGCATGCAGAATGTCATCGGTAGTAAACTGAAGTTGAATGATTGGATTTTTACTAAAATCAAAACCATCAATCTCTCTTACCGACCAAACGGCATAGTGGTTAGAGCTTTGGCATTTGGTCGGGAGATACCGGGTTCGAATTCCGTTAGGGGTAGGATGCAAACGGGATTTTTCATCATCTGATTACGATTAGTGATGAAAATGAACACAACTATGACCCCCTGCAGGAGTGCACAACTCATGGGCCGACCCATTTTTCATGTCGGTACTATACGCTGGCATGGTGCTATGCAATGTGCAGATGGTTCTACGTAAATCGGACCTATAGCCGTACGTCCTCGATTTGGCAAGCAATGCGTAAGATAGGAGAGTTGGGAGTGCTTCGGCATCAGAACAGATGGTATAGATTAAAACATAAAAAAATCAATCGCTCTTGAACAAGGGACATACATATTTAAAAAAATTGCTAGAATCATGTCAAAAATGCTAGAATCATGTCATTTTCGATATTATCTACACTAAAATGAATTGTCTACGCTATTTTTGATACCAACATGTCGACAATTCCGAACTACGCGTAGACGGACAACACTACTCCCGATCCAAACGCCAAAGCTTTAACGACTGCGCCGTTTGGTCGGTATTTAATTGTATTTTATGTAAAATAAATATGAAATGTTGGTTTATTCTTGGTGATAGCCAGATGTTATTACTCCTTTTTTTTACCTCAACTGTAATAATGTGGTTTGGCGGTGCAATAACAATGCGACATATAGTTACCATCTCAAACCATAAATCGCTATTTCCGTCCAAATTTGAGTAACTTGTCAAGTTTCAAAATCACATGTAAAGTTTATTAAAAACTTATATCTCGTTAGAACTTCAGAGGCCGGAAATGGTTCTTAATGTTTTGAGTTGGTAATAATAAGAGCAAACTATGGCGAACTCCCTAATGCCAGCTGTATGTTAGGATTGAGATAATCTTAAAAATTAAATCTATGAAAATTGTCCTTTAATTTCAGAGAGGTCTCTTGGCTGGAAATGGCGCTTGCTGTTTTGAAATGGTACGTAATCGGGATAGTGCTGATCAAGTGGTCAGCATCAGTAACTACTATATGCCATTACTTAATGTTTTGAGTTTTTAATGATAAGAGCAACCTACGGTGGGTTCTCCAGTGTAAGCCGTATGCTATGGGACAAATTTCCAGTTTGCTCGTATCACTGAATCCTTACACTTTACGAAAAGTTTTTATTTTAGGAACAATATTGAGTACCTGCAAATAATACCGAGTTAAAATTGTATGTATAATTTCAAAAATTACAATTAACGTGCCATTAACACGTTTACAATTGGAATCAAATTCATTTCTAGTCTGGATAGAACAGTTTGATCCATATTTCAATTTAGACGAATTGTTATTGGTTGAGATTTATAACCAATTATTCAAAAACACTGAACTAGGATATGTCGTCGGTGGAACGGATGAACCCACATCAAATACTCAGTAATACCAATCCTCTTGTATTGCATTAAGAAGTCTAGAAATTCTCGGAACTAAACTTAAACAATTTTAGGAATTATAAATTGTATCACTCACCTGACGAGGAGCTATGTGAAGATCATTACATTTGAAATGTTAAAAGGTTATCATCTATGTGGTAAATACTTGGCCGCTGTTCCCGTTAAGCCCAACATCGATGAATTAGGAACACCCGATCAATTCACACTTCTTCAAGAAAATCGTGTACGCCGTAAAGAAGATATTTTCGATCAATATACAGAGTATTTACGACGTATAATTTTGAATCTAAACTGTATTATTTACCACATCATTATTATTTTGTTAAAAACAGTAGTACCTGCCACAAAATTTTGGGTAGTTTTCAATGCCTCAGCAACAAGTTCGTCACAACTCTCGCTGATTGAGCATTTGCTGATCGGACCTAAAGTTCAACAAACGCTGTTTGCTATTTGTCAGTCGATGAAAGTCATAATTTCCCAACGGCTGCTAACTCATAGGCATTTGGGAGGTTTCGAACCTCCAAAAATATCGATCAAATCATTTTAAATGAAGTTGGATAAACTCAGACTATCTTCACACTGCACAAAAATAAATACGTTATCAGAAATGTCCAACTCTTCGACCCATTGAGATTTGGCGCTTCAACCATAGTTACGGCCAAAATATTCACGAAAACTTTCCAAATACTGTCAGAACCACACAAATATGCAAAATTTGTGGCAAATCGAGTTGTCAAACACACGACTTCGCCAAATTGGTATTACATTAATTCGTCATTAAATCCTGCGGATCAGGCATCCAGTTGTTTTTATGCCTTCATAATTTTAGGTGCTTTTTCTTGGTGTATTGTCCTGAATTTTTTAGTCGGTCTAAAACTGTCTGGCGAATACCGACCAATCGACGACAATTCTCAATCAAACTCAAGTAAATTACGTTAAACTAAACTCCAAAATCTGAGTGAATTATTAAAATGTTCACTTGTAGGTAAAATTGTACTCAATTAAGTGGAGGCAAACATCTAAGAGACCGCGATTCCATTCTCATAAAAAAACATAGGACCAATTATGTTGATAATGAGCCATTCAACTTGATGTCGGCGATTTTTAGTACTATTGACCACCTATTCGCCGTTTCTCTTATTAATGGAAGTTAAAGCAATATTTTGCTTAAAAGTAAATTTTATTATGTTACGGTTGTATATTTACGTAAAATAATAAATAATAAAAAATACATAAAAAGTAATTTGCACCATACATTTTTTATAGTTATATACGAGTATTTACGTTCTTTATATGTGAGTTATTGTTTTATGTTTTTATAACCCAAGTCATAGTTGCAGACTTCTCTTAATATAAATTCTAATCATAAATAAATGCGGTAACATCTGGGCTTAATACTGCTCTAAAGTCTTCTAGGCGAAACGAAAGCATTTCCCTCTATAAAAATCTAGACAAATCTACGATCTACGATCAACAGATTTACGATTTTGATACGGATACGATTTAAGAGAAGCACCTAGGAAAATCACTCACATGCATTGACTCAATTTCTGGTATAAATGAAATAAAATGTGAATCGGGATCAGAATCTTTATATTAGATTTTAATTCCAATCCACATTTCACTATGTGCTCGCATCTTCCAGTGTGTTATCAAATTAACACTTTCAGAGCTAGATTTATCACTCTTTAGTTTCATTTTAGCATCGTAAACAAATTTTTCATCCCGAAAGGTAATTTAGCAATATTTCAATATTTTAAGCCCTATAGTGTAACGAATCATTTCGCTACAATCATGAGCACGTGGTCACCTCTGGTGAAGAAGGAGCGATGAGAAAAAATTAAGGGGAGTTCCATCCGAGATTTAATCAACAACGGTTGTTAGTTAAAATTATAAAGATTATTATTAGAAAATTTAGTCAACATTAATAAGATAAAAAACTTGTGCATTTTTTTTATTCAAACTAACTAAATATTTTTAGAAAGCTAAAAGTAAATTTGAGAGACTCAAATCATAAAAAAATCGTTGTGTCATGAAACTTTGCGTCCGCGGATATACAGGACCTCCAAGTAACGGTGTGATGTGCGTTTAGATGATCACAAAAGGTCAAATTCGATGTGGTCGGAAATCATAAAAATCGTTTAAAAGATGTTTCGCGCGATTAATTAACATTTTAACTAAAATTATGAAACCCCAAAATATAAATTAATATACTTTGTGGAATAAGTGTGATCGTATATATGAGACCAGGACGGTTGAACATTGAAATGGTGGTGAGGCTAGTCATAAGAACCAACCATTAACATAAAACTTAAATGTAATACTAGCAACTTCTATTCGAAAATGCTAAGAACAACAACCTGATAATATATTTAAAATTGAAACACTATTACAGTACTGATTAAAAATATAACATCGTCTGTTGTTTTAGCTGTATAAGTCGGATAATCGTGCTTGGTACTGTACTCTAAATCACATACACTCCGCGACACTTGATTACCCTCACTTGAAAATTTTCCAAAAAACTGTTCATAAATATGTCATCACTTTTGTTTTACGCATGATACGCATACTTGCATGCAATGTGAAGTGGAAACTCTTCATTTCTATTCTTTTGCTTATTTTCACTGCGATACTTGATTACCCTCATCTGTGAAATTAAGTAATAAAACAAGTACAAAGACCTATAAAGATTTTGTATAAATTCTATCGATACTTTCTCGAAAGCATCATACACAGCTGCCATAAGGTCATTTCGGCAGTCGTATTGCCTTCCATGCGAATAAATTTGTCTCGAAAACCATCCCCAAAAATTTTCAATAATATTTAAATCCAGAGACAAAGCCGGTCAATTCAAAACTGCCACGTTATTTTTTTCAAACCACTGTTTCACTCGTGCTGCTGTGTGAATTGCTGCGTTATCCTGCGATGGCCTTCAAAAAATTTGTAAAAATTTGTTTTTTGCACTTCTAGGAGCTCGATGTAGCTTTGCGAGTTTTGTCGGCCTTCCAGGATAATCAAATCTATAGCACCATGAAAAGAAACTGCTGCCCACACCTTGATGAAACCAACACTGGTGTGGCGGCGGGACAAGAATATCTCCGATTTCTTCAATTCATGGAAGTATTGTCTAGAACAATCTGGTCCATCTTAATTAAACTTTTACTAAATTAAACACTTCTATGTTGCTGGAGCAAACGCGGTTTTTTCATAAATTTTTGTCGGAAGGCTGAGACTCCAATTTTCTGATTTTTTTGCAGATGGCATCAAATTCGAAGCTTCGGGCAAACTAGCTCTATGTTCCCGTTCTGTATTGCCCCTTGCTGTGCGACCTCTCCAATTTTTTCCGTAATTTTCTGGATCATAAAAGCAGGAATATTTCCAATTTCTACCTTTGTAAGAGGTTTTGCTTGACCCATTTTCACCACTATTAACTGCAGCTTTTAATAAACTTAATGAATTGATGATAAACTATTAAACTGACTGAACACAATTAAATTTATTTACACGCATCTTACGCCCTTCACGTCAAAAACAAAGTGATGAGGGTAATCAAGTGTTGCAGATTAAATAAGCAAAAGAATCGAAATGGGTCGTTTCCCCTTCGCATTGTATCCACCTGTGTGTATTAGTCATTGGAAAGTTAGTTAAAATAGAAACCAAGGTGATGAAAAAACTTCAAGTAATTAGTCGCATTACTTAAGCTTTATGAACAATTTTCATGTGTGGGTAATCAAGTGTTGCGAAGTCCCGCTGTATCACGTATGTGAAGTTATCCCAAAATTATAACCCTGAAAATAAAAATATTTAATCAGGCAACACTAGCCTATCAATAATCAATTTGCTCTTGTGTGAAGTTATCCCAGCCCTGGAATCAATCCCAGAATGTTTATCAATATTAATGAAAGAACAAAAAATTATCAAATTTATTAAATTCGAATTGTCTTTCATATAACTAAACAAAAACTAAAATCTCAAGTATCAAAAAACTGGAAAATTCTGAGTTGCATAAGTAATAGAAAATTACAGGTAATGTAAGAAAAATTTGTTCCGTGGTAAGTTCTCGAAAATAGACTCTGGGCTTTGAATGTTTATATAAACGGTCGTCCCACTCGATAAATCTAAAATGATTTCGCCAAAACTAAGAATATCTCGGATCAGGGCTACATAATTTTGAAATATATACATAAGTAGCTAATTTTAAGCTGAATTAGAAGAAAATGGTTCCGTGGCAAGTTTCCGGAAATGAACTCTAGGCTAGGAATATCGCTGATTTTTATATAAATTGTCGTACCGGTCGATAAATTCCAACAATGTTTCAAAAGTTAATACATTTGAAATGCCGAAACCATTGTTCACACGTATCTTGCGATGAAGTATGCTCACCATAAGCTTCTCATTATTATTTTTAGTCTTCTTATTATTATTTTTATCACGAGAAATTTTCGGATAAGGATTAGCCTTCCGTTTTGTATTTCTGGAAGATTTTCAGTCTTACGTTTACGACAAGCATCCATGATTTCGATCATTTTCTTTTTCAACGAAAACTATTTCAATATTAGATACATTAATGGCGTGGACATCAGCTGCTAAATTCATCTACAAAAAATATCAGGATAATTAAATACCAATGTTAAAACGCCAACTCTGCTACTTACCTATGTCAATAGTAAATTGATCTACTTCCTTCGTTGAATCTATTTTCGTGTTGAAAATCTTAATTTCCTGACCGAAGATCGGATATTCCCGGGTTATTCGCAAATTCACCCTCATAATGTCATTCCTCTGTTTCTGCTAGAAAATGAGTTTCCTGCTACTTAAACTATCATCCTAGATTTAAAAGGTTTAACACTCAAGAGGTAACATTTTAAAAGTGTGCCCAAATTGGTTATGTATAGATTTGACTTACCTACCACTGTTTGTGCTGCATCTGTCTGTAGGAGCACCCTGTGGTATATCAATAATAAAAGCTAGTATTTTTAGTATCATTTGAACTTTTGCATTATTTACATCGATTTACATCATTTACATCGAACCTGGATTAGAATATAAGACGGCACGTTCCAGAAAGGCGATAAAATTATATTTTCTATTAGCGGATAAGCTATATATGGGGGTAGTATTAGGCGATAATTCGGCGCGGTCAGGATCGAGAACTTACGATGCAAATATGGCTTACAAATTGCGTTGACAAGAGAATTTTTAATTGAAGATTAAATTATTTTTGGAATTTGGAATTTCGTGTGGTGCTAAGAATTATATTTATTGCATTGTGACAATTTCATAAAATTTAAAGGGCGACCTCACATGCAAGTATAATAAGAGTATAAACAGTATAAGCTGTATACTATCGTAAGACGCGATTAAATGATATATCGGATTGTTAGTATTTTTTTAACAAAGCAGTTTTTTGTAACTATCGTTCAATTCTTGTTAGGGGTAAGATAAATCGCAGTGGCAAATATAATATGGTCGATCAAAAGGCTAATTAAACAAGTGCCAATATTTCAAGCGTGCACTCGACGATAATGCGGGCAGTGTAGGAAACGAGCCAGGTGCTAACAGTACCATGAATGATATACCTAGAAATAGTACAGCAGCTAAACAATAATTCATTAAACCAAACCAAAATGTTACTAATATAACGAGTATATGGCTACGTTCCGGATTGCAATAAAAAAGGAATTTTACAATGAGAATCAACGAACATTAAAAAATCGGTCGCTGTGGTAAGAAAAGGATGTTTCGTCATTTTTGTCCAAAGCCAAAAAAATTAAAAATCTTGGTATCAAAAATCTAAGGGATGAGCGAATAGTATTCAGTGGAGCTGGAGCTAAATGTTTATCAACAAAGGGGAAATTGGAAGCTGAGTTAGTTATTGACGGCGAATTTGGCAATGATATATATGTCGTGGACAATGATACATATCACAAAAATTTGATGACGATTATCGAATGCATCTCGTATTATACTACAGTAAAAAGATATCCAAGTGTCAAAAAAACTACAGCAGCTACGAACTGGAGGTCCTAGCTATAGTAAGCGCGCTAAAAAATATGAGGGTCTACCTGCTTGGGCTGCTTTCCAAAATAATTACGAATTTTGCCGCATTGCAATTATAGGAGTTTCACTTTAAATTGGAACAGTGCCCTGGTAGTCGAACGCGACACTTATAGATGCCCCCAGTAGAAATTCCATAATACTTCCAGTGGAAGATAATATCGTCGTTCATCTTCGACCGATTTTTGAACTCCTAAAATATGATGAGTATGATGAATTCGTTATTATTTCTGTTATTAGTTTTATACCCATACCCGACAACTTTTCATGCCAAAGATGGCACAAAATGTGAAGAACTATTTAAAAAACTGCGTGGCATATCTAATGTCGGAGAGTAATACGGGTAAGCAAAGGAGTTTTTGAATCATATCTCAAAAGGTGATCATACATTAGTAACTTACCACATCGAGCACTTCGGCACGTTGGCTTCAGCTAAAAAACAATATAAATATATTTTTGGTGTAATCGACGCATTTTCCAAATTCATCTGGCGTTATCCAACAAAAACAATGACCGCTAAATAAGTCATACAGGAAGCGCGAAAATCAATTTTTGGAAACCCAAAGTATAAAATCGCCGTCATAGGTGGTTCATTCAGATCTGCGGAATTTCAGGAATATAAGAGGAATATAGTAGGAAAACTGTCGTAATTATAACAAAAAGAGGAAAGTTACAACCAAGTATGAAGTACGAGTAGATGTATCAAAATTAGGAGTAAAATATATCGGGCCATACGAAATAGTAAAAGTAAAGCGGAACAACCGTTACGATGTTCAAAAAGAAATGAAACTGTACTACACTGGGGTGTCTTCATCATCAGAGGAAGAGGATAATGAAGTACAAATAAGCGATGTAAATGGTCATAATAGAAGCAGAGTAATAAACGTTATGACGAAGATGAAGTATCATTCAGACCAGATCTGATATTTTTGAATTTTTGCATTATTTACATCGATTATCTTTTTGGCCAATCCCACATGTCATACATTTTTTCAAACAAAGAAACTCTTCTGAATATGTCCAGCTGCTCTGCCCAAAGGTCCTAAACTGTGTTTTTTAAAGCACTAACATTTTAACGAAATTTTGAAAATTTTATTTTGTTTAGCTTTTCTTCCTGGTTGGCAAGAGCATTCAACTTTCCAAGTCATAGAGAAGTCAACAGCATTAGGACTGAATAGATACAGGCCACATGTACGAAACTTATTTACTATATTATATCACGTTTCGTGTATTTATTCAGCACTTTTTTTAATAATGGAGCAAAATATTTGTTTGAAAACTGTTCGTCAAAGTTCGCCATTCTCAATAACTGGACTTCTTTTGCCCAATCCAATTATAATTGCCTGAAGACGGCAACATCGACTAGCTGTAAAATTCTCGTAGAATATGGGTATAAACATTTTAAAAAACTCTGAATTTTTTCGAATAACTACGAAAGAGCGTATGTCAAGTGAGTCTTATGACCATCGCTATATGTTGCCCAACTGAAAATTGTATGATGTGCTCTTTCAGCACAGGATACAATAGTTCCTTTATGTAATACAAAAATGCTTCAGACGCCATCCACCCCGAACCAGTTTTAGTGTACCTAATTCCTTCCGGTATCGAGTTCAAAACGTCTTTTGGTATTCGTCTATATTTAGTGAAAAACGACCTTATGGGATAAATAAGAGCATTAGCCGAAAATGTAAACATGAATATTACACACTCTTTGTCGCGACACTTGTTCGTTTCGTAAATGATACTTGCTCCCTTTGGAATCAAAACAATTCCACCGTTAGGACACCTTTAAAAATTCGAGATGGGTCTTGTAGTACATCGGTTATTCTGTCATACACCGACTTGATTATGATTTCAGTGCTCGTTATAACATTGCAAGAGGAATGTTCTTGATCTGTCGATTTATCAATATTTTGTCAATTGTGACTTTAAGTAGCCCCGCAAGAAATTATCACAGGGCGCCTAATCGGATGATGAGGGGTTCATAAATTAGAATGAATAAATTATACGATATTTTGTTGAAGAAATACAAGAGTTTTGCTTGCCGTGAGTGATGAAGCTGAGTCTTGTTAGAATATCCAGTTACCATCTGGGTCTTTCGAATCTTTGAGAAGTGCTTTTAAACAGTTGCTTATGCAACCAAAATGGGTATCCTGTTGTGCCAAAATTGTATATTTCTAAGAATACTATGAAGCCTTTCGAATGAAACGTTTTTGTGAAGAGAACTGATTCCGCTCTAGTACGTTAAGTAAAATCAAGCTTCGTCAACTGAAATATGTTTCTTCGATTTATCTCCTTGCAGTAGTCGGTAAAGGCCCAGGGAGTGCAGGTCTCTTTTGGTGATTATTTGCGCAGACATATTATGACGCTTCGACTTCTTTGCAAGTCTTAGTTCAAATTTTTTTTAGAGTATTTTGCATGACTCCAACCTGTGGTTTAAAATGTTTTGCCAGATGTTTCTTGATCCACCGATTGGGATTGGTTAACATTTTTCGTTAATTTGAAATTTGGCGATTTGGCAAAGTAGATTTTCATCCAGAATTTTTACTTGGTTTATTACATCTCACTGTCGGAATTCTATTTTTTTATACTTAGTTGTGTACCTTTTGAAATGTTAACCCCACACTCTTTGATAATTACTGAAAAATTAACGTTTTTCTCTAAAAAATTTAAAACGAGGACTAAGGCTCCGTGAGCACTTCTAATAAGTTGCGAAAATTGCACATTCAGCCTGCCTGATTATCACTTCCCAACCAGGCCAGCAAATGTGCAACGAATTTTTGAATTTATTTATAGTTTAAAAGAAAATGGTAAACGGCCATTAACACGCCTTTCCAGAGATTTAGGCTCACGTTTTTGGGCACTTCTAGTAGGCTGGTAAATTGCTCATCCAGCCGGCATGATTGCTACTTTCTAACCGCAAATTGGCAAATGTTTTATGAATTTATAATTAGAGTTTGGACGAAAATGGTAAATTAACACAACTTCCCAGAGATTTTGATTTAGTCGTGAGCATTTCTAATAGGTTGCTAAATTGCTCATCCAGCCAGTCGAACTGAAATTTCTTAACTAGTTTCTATTATGATTTTGAACGAAAATGTTAAAGTAGAATAAATAATAAATCTAATCAGAATTCGCATGAGATAATTAGTTTATTATTGTACTAAAATTTTGACTATCTATTAAAAGGTTTACATCTTTGGAAGCTTATTTGTGTAAAAAAATTCATAAATTTCATCAATACAAGTTTTATTAATTTATAACTCTTATTTAAATATTTAGTTTTAAAATTAAATGAAAATGATGAAATGGTTTGAGTTAGTACTCTTATCTTATTTGTAAACTCATAACAGTGTACTCCATTCGAACACAAATAAATTTAATCAGAATCTCATAAGAAAATAAATATTCCAATAGGATTTGTATACGTACACGTGTGGAAAAAAATACAAAACTTTAGTACAGATTTACTGTCAATTTATCGTGAACAATTTATCGTAGAACAATTTATCGTGGACCAATTTACTGTGAAAACAATTTATCGTGGAACAATTTATCGTAGAACAATTTATCGTAGAACAATTTATCATAGAACAATTTATCATAGAACGGTTTATCGTGGAACAATTAATCGTAGAATAATTTATCGTAGAACAGTTTATCGTGGAATAATTTATCGTAGAACCATTTATCGTAGAACAGTTTATCGTGGAATATTCCAATCGGATTTATATACGTACACGTGTGAAAAAAAATACAAAATCAACATACGCATATAGGAAGGATTTACTGTAAGTTTATCGTGAACAATTTATCGTGAACAATTTATCGTGGAACAATTTACTGTGAAAACAATTTATCGTGGAACAATTTATCGTAGAACAATTAATCGTAGAACAGTTTATCGTAGAACGGTTTACCGTAGAACAATTTATCGTAGAACAATTAATCGTAGAACAGTTTATCGTGGAACAATTTATCGTAGAACAATTTATCGTAGAACAATTTACTGTGGAAACAATTTATCGTGGAACAATTTATCGTAGAACAATTGATCGTAGAACAATTTATCGTAGAACGGTTTACCGTAGAACAATTTATCGTAGAACAATTAATCGTAGAACAGTTTATCGTGGAACAATTTATCGTAGAACAATTTATCGTAGAACAATTTATCATAGAACAATTTATCATACATAGAACGGTTTATCGTGGAACAATTTATCGTAGAATAATTTATCGTGGAACAATTTACTGTGTAAACAATTTATCGTGGAACAATTACAAGATCGGCATACGTATATTGGAAGGATTTACTATCAGTTTATCGTGAACAATTTACCGTAGAACAATTTATCGTGGAACAATTTACTGTGTAAACAATTTATCGTGGAACAATTTATCGTAGAACAATTGATCGTAGAACAATTTATCGTAGAACGGTTTACCGTAGAACATTTTATCGTAGAACAATTAATCGTAGAACAGTTTATCGTGGAACAATTTATCGTAGAACAATTTATCGTAGAACAATTTATCATAGAACAATTTATCATACATAGAACGGTTTATCGTGGAACAATTTATCGTAGAATAATTTATCGTAGAACAGTTTATCGTGGAATAATTTATCGTAGAACAATTTATCTTAGAACAGTTTTTCGTGGAATATTCCAATAGGATTTGTATACGTACACGTGTGAAAAAAAATACAAAATCAACATACGCATCTTGGAAGGATTTACTGTAAGTTTATCGTGAACAATTTATCGTGAACAATTTACCGTAGAACAATTTATCGTGGAACAATTTACTGTGAAAACAATTTATCGTGGAACAATTTATCGTAGAACAATTTATCGTAGAACAATTTATCGTAGAACAATTTATCGTAGAACGGTTTATCGTGGAACAATTTATCGTGGAACAATTTATCGGAGAACAGTTTATCGTGGAACAATTTATCGTAGAACAACTTATCGTAGAACAGTTTATCGTGGAATATTCCAATAGGATTTGTATACGTACTCGTGCGAAAAAATACAAGATCGGCATGCGTATATTGGAATGATTTACTATCAGTTTATCGTGAACAATTTACCGTAGAACAATTTATCGTGGAACAATTTATCGTAGAACAATTTTTCGTAGAACAATTTATCGTAGAACAATTTATCGTAGAACGGTTTATCGTGGAACATTTTATCGTAGAACAATTTATCGTAAAACAGTTTATCGTGGAACAGTTTATCGTAGAACAATTTAACGTAGAACAGTTTATCGTGGAATATTCCAATAGGATTTGTATACGTACACGTGCGAAAAAATACAAGATCGGCATGCGTATATTGTAATGATTTACTATCAGTTTATCGTGAACAATTTACCGTAGAACAATTTATCGTGGAACAATTTATCGTAGAACAATTTTTCGTAGAACAATTTATCGTAGAACAATTTATCGTAGAACAATTTATCGTAGAACGGTTTATCGTGGAACAATTTATCGTAGAACAATTTATCGTAAAACAGTTTATCGTGGAACAGTTTATCGTAGAACAATTTAGCGTAGAACAGTTTATCGTGGAATACTCCAATAGGATTTGTATACGTACACGTGCGGAAAAAATACAAAATCGGCATACGCATATAGGAAGGATTTACTATCAGTTTATCGTGAACAATTTACCGTAGAACAATTTACCGTTGGAACAATTTATCGTGTATCTATTTATCGTAGAAAAATTTATCGTAGAACAATTAATCGTAGAACAATTTATCGCAGAACAGTTTACCGTAGAACAATTTACTGTGGAAACAATTTATCTTGGAACTGTTTGTCGTAGAAAAATTTATCGTAGGACAATTTATCGTAGAACAATTTATCGCAGAACGGTTTACCGTAGAACAATTTATCGTAGAACAATTAATCGTAGAACAATTTATCGTAGAACAATTTATCGTAGAACAATAAATCGTAGTTTATCGTGATGACAGTTTATCGTATGTCACAATTAATGTTTTGGATTTGTAGTATCTTAAGTCGTATAAGAATTCGGTCATTTCTTAACTACCGTGATGAAATTGTTTATGTTGGATGGAAATGGGATTCTTAAATGATTTTTGGAAGAAGTAATGGAATATTGCCACCTGGGACAGGCTGGTGATAGATGTTAACGCATCCAGTCTTACCAACAAAGAGATAGGCGACTGCGTTTACCTCACCTTTAACCTGAAAAGCAGAAAGTGATGTGCCATTGGTTTTGCGGCATGAAAAACTTGCCCTGACATGTAGGGTCAATAACTAGAAGCAGAATTTTTCTTGAATCGTTTTCAATAGACCACCTTATTCATTTAGAGTTACCTCGAGAGCGTATTAATCAAGGAATTTTTGCCCTCATATTACCCTTTAATATAATTTAAATAGATTGACAATATAAAACTGAAAATCTGAAGCAAAACTGAAGCAATAACGAATACACCCTAATTTTGAGTTGGGTTAGTCATCACTAATATCATCAATTCATAATTAACTTCATACCTATTAGCCATCATATTTTCGTACTCAGGTTTCTTGGGTGTCGCTTTGAGATTTCGTTTGTACAAGTAATATACAAGCCCCAAGTGAAGATAAACTCGTAAGCAGATAAAAATCGTAAGCAAAATAATACGGCGTCAAAATATTTTTACATGAATTTAAATCAAAAATCAGAGACAATTACGAGATATATTGCCGCACCATCAGTTCGAACTCCGTATGTTCTGTTGAAGTCACGTATTTCCTATATAAACACATCCATAAACGAATGACATTTCACTAGAACTATACATATCAGTAAAAAACGAGGTGCCAGGTAGTTGCAAAAAAGTCTATCATCTACATATAGACAACGTACAATAACCCTTTCATCATCATGTACGTTCAAACTCTCCGTTATATTATTGAAGCACTTCAAAATCATGTGAACTGCGAATATTTCGATAATACTAATTCAGCTATTTCTTGATTTCGTGGGTGCTCAGTGGTCAGATGGCAATATTTCAGAACTTCTTCCAAAAACCATTTAAAAATCCCTTTTCCATCCAACATACCCAATTTCATCATAAATTACCGAGTTCCGCCCCAGATAGTCACATCAAAAATTTCGCCCAAAAAATGTACTGTGATACAAAATTCCATCAAAGGCCGAGTTCCGTCCCAGATCCGTCCCTCAATTCCACCCAACATATTCAATCCCATTTTGATCGATTAATAAAGAACGATTTCAATATAATTTTATATATTTTTTATTTACACATAATTTTGTTATACAGTCAATTTAACAAACTACGATAAATTGGCGTACGATAAATTGTCCACACGATAAATTATGTCTACGGTAAATTGTACCCAAGATAAACTGTTCTATGGTAAAATGTTCACGTTCAATTGAAACACTATAAATTGTTTACGATAAAACGACCGTCACCCTATTGGAAGAGCAAATAAGTAAAAACAAATAATTGGGGATTTCTCTTAAATATCCCAATAACTGGTGATTTTAATTTACCGTCAATCATCTGATCTTAAATCATCTTCGAAACTGAGTATCTGTTCATAGATAAAACACATTTTTTTTGAGTGGGATCGACAACAAAGACCGAGTACTCGTTCAAAGTAAATTATCGCAATAACTTGAGAGCTCGCGAACGAAGTCGCTCGCAACAGCTGGCCTAAAAATAAAAAAGAAGCGTTCTATCTAATCTGGGTCATCAAGTAAGCGAAAAATTCCGCTCTAATACATAATTATAGAAGTGATTGGTTCAGAAAGCAAACCTTTCTTCAGAATCCACTAAACTTTTAATATTTTCCCTTAAAATGTAAATTGAATTACTTATTATGAATACATAAAAAATAAAATTTCGTCAAAGAACGATGCATGCCCGTCCATCTAACGTACATGTTATGTTGTGAAAGTCAGCTACGTTCAAACCACATGATATACGGTAATAGTTTTAGAAAATAGATAAAACAACAAATAAAATAAGTTAGTTTTCGATAATTATTATCTTAGATTATTAGTAGAAAATAAATTCATTTTAATAGGACCATAAAATGTTTTAGAATTCTATTTGATTTTATGGATTTAGATAATTTCTTGCCAATAAATTTCCCCGCGTGCAATAATAGCAAATAGTGAAAATAAAGTTGGTAATTGTAATTGGTAAAGCTGTACACGGGTAACAAATCATAATTAAATTAATTATGATTAAAAAAAATATCAATTTTATTGCCGGTTTGTGCATTAGTCTAAATTAAAAATCGTGTACATAATCCATTTTCACAAAATTACATTTTCAGTATTTAACCAACGTATAATTTTATTGTTTTTATAATTATTTAGAGCTTTAATCTTTTCAATCGCTTGAAATATTATTTCTATTATTAATTGAAATTTGTTTAAAAAAATATTTAAATGTTTCTCAAGAGTGGCTTTTACTCGTATAATGAATATTACCACCCTTATATAATGGTGTCAGCCCTCCCTTAGTGTAATTAATCGTTACTTACGCGTATTTGAAAGCTAAATGCCCTGAAACTAACGCAATCACTAATTATATTTAGCAGTCACAACCCGTTTATTGTGGGTGTTTATAAAATGTTAACCTTTTTCATCACATCAATCAGCGTGTTAATTAGCAAAACAGAGCCAACACGTTAATTTCAAAATACTAAAATCACTTTCATGCGATTTTACATTTTTGCTAATTAATAACGAACGAATATGTATTGGCACAGTATAAATACAGCACACCATCCACAATTCATTAATTTTGTTCTGCACAGAGTAAAGCATAAAAATCAATTAATCATCTATAGCAAACAAAAACTGCAACATAATTAATGGATATATGTTTCATGCTTGCCTCTCGAGCGTCTCGTTAAACACAGATACCTCTATATATTGAAAATTGCAATATCCAATTTATTATTTACATTATAATTACAATAAATAAATCATATTGACAATCCACCCAACATAATATTATTACGATTTTTGAGCACAAATATATGATATGTTTTCAAATCAATTTATGATATTATGCTCATTACATAGAGTTTAATTAATTGCTATGTCATATATAGATTAAAAGACAGAATCGAGTTAGGGAGACTGGATAGATTTAATAATCATTTTCAAATCAATTATCCGCAGATTCAAAAAGGCTGCCGGGCAGTTAAACATTTTAGTTTTACTTCTTACATACTTTACGTCATTTCGATTTGATTTCTTATGTGACGAAAGCCGAAAGCGGGTATAACTAATGCTAATCTCTTCTTAATTGTCCACTCACTTTTTTGTTTTTGTTTTATGCTTTATGTAATTTCTTCATGTATTATGTCTATTTCTTTTGACATAATATATCATGCACATGAAGTTTATATATCTGAAATGTACAATTGAAAATCAACTCTTGATATGAATAATGACAGATCGTTTTTAAGTTTTGTTAATCACTCCATGGTGTAAAACCCTGGAGTAGAGTCTTGCTAAATCTGTAAAAATTTAGGTAAACTTCATTACCATGCTTGTCCCGAATGTTATTTACATCAGCATACTACAACAAGATTTGGCCATCTGGAATCCAAATAATGTAGCTAAATTTCTAGACGAGGTGGAAGGAAGGTTTATGTCAGTCTCAGTGTGTAACAACAATTTTACATAAAACATTTTCTACTGTGGCGGTGTTCACGGGGATTGCTCAAGATATCGACCATTGCCCTAAATTAGTGTAGACCATTTAAAATTTAAATAATGTAACTCTATATCAAAAGATATAGAGCTACATTATTTTAATTTTAAATGGTCTACACTAATTTAGGATGGAAGGAAGATTCGTGCCAGACACAAATAATAATGTTTTTCAACAATAATTTACAAAGAAATTTATTAGTGTAAAATCGCTACATACTGATACTTACAGGATGGAAATGGGGCTACGCTAGTTAGATTTCAGATGATCTACACTAATTTATGACAGTTACCGAAGGCTCGGCCAACCTCTTTGAAAACCAACACAGAATAAAACTACTTAAATCTCGTGCATTCCCTGTGAAAACCGGCACAAACATTTCTTAATGCTTTTTCTGTATCAATCAATATCATTAAAATGTTGTTACATAAAAATACTGGAAAGAACCTTCTTTCCAACTCAAATAGAATTGTGGCTACATTACTTAGATTCCAGATGGCGTACACTAATTTCCGACAGTGGCCAAAGTTTCGGGCAATTCCTGTGAAAACTAACAAAAAAGACAATTTCTTAGAAAATTTTTTATATAAAAATGTTACATACTGAGACTGGCACGAACCTTCTTTCCACCTCGTATAGAAATGGTGCTACAATATTTGGATTCCAAATGCCCTACAGTAATTCAAAACAGTAGCCCAAGTCTCGGACAATCTCTGTGAATACCGTCATAGAAGAAAATCTATTAGTAATTTTTTTGTATCAAATCGTTACATTACTGAGACGCACGAACCTCCTTTCCATCTCTTAGAGAAATATGGCTAAATTTTTTGGATTTCAGAAGGCCTGCACTAATTCAGGACAGTGGCCGAGGTCCTTGGCAGTCCCTGTGAAAACCGCCACAGAAGTAAATTTCTTAGTAAATGTTAGATATTGAGATGGCATAGGCCCGGTTTCCAGCTACTATAGAAATGGACCTATATTTTTTTAATTCCAGATGGGCTACACTTCAAAATGCATTGGTAGTTTTTTACGAATTTTATGTTATATCAGGATGAGTTTTTTGAAATATATTTATTCATTAAATTTTATTCTATTTGCTAGTGTTAGCTTGTAAAATCAAACCTCGTTGTAGTATGCTAGTGTAAAAAATCGTGGGATAGGAATGCAGATTTTGGACATTCTTGTTTGTCTTCGGGCAACATTTCGGGCCACCTTCAACAATGGGGCCGACCTTAGCGTAATTAAAAAGGAATTTTTTAAACCGGATACCTTATGTTATCCTAACCTAAAAAGGAATTACTCCAGAATTAATTGACCCATTAGCAGTGTGTAGTTATAAATTTTACGTTCAGGAAAACTACATAATTGTTCATGACTTTCACATAGTATTATCTGGGTTTCCTATAAATTGTGTGGGAATCATCGGAAATGACTTCCTTCAACAAAATAAGTGTATCATTGGTTACTCGCGCAATATGATCCAAATAAATAAGGATTCGAAGACCACTGATAAAATCCAATTAAATCTTACTTCCTCCTATCATTTTACCTAGCCGATTGTTAAAATAAGATTTAAATCAAAGTTAGATGAAGAGTATTTGTGCTTCTCGAAAATGATACAACTGGGCGTGTACATGGCGATTATCAAAACAATAAACTCGTTCAAAACAGGTAGTGTGATAAATATGAATACTAATAATATCCTGTAAAATTAGACGAAATATACATGGAACCCGAAAGCTTTGATGATAATTATCAGATTCTTCTACCTTACAAATAGATTACGTAATTTAGAAAGTCAGATGATATAACACACATGAACTCAGAAAAAAATCTTCTATAATCAAAATATGTCGGGAGTTTAATTTCATCGTATCCCTTTAAAATCAGATCAGGAGCCAGTTAAGTTAAGCTGTAACCTCACGCAGCAAAATTTGGAATTAATTCTCAAGTCGAAAAAATGTTGGCAGACGGTAGGAATAATTGAAAATAGTAAATCTCCGTTCAATTCTCCTTTACTGGTCGTTCCTAAAAAAATCCAACGAAATAAAACGTTGGCGAGTCGTCGCCGATTGAACGATTTAACAATAAACAATACCTTCCCGTTACCCAATATCAATGAAATTTTAGAATAATTGGGGGGATGCTGTTTATTTTACGACGTTGGATCTTATAGATGGCTACCATCAAATTCGATTGTATGAAGTAGATAAGGAAAAAGCAGAATTTAGTACTCAAATGGGGCACTACCACTTTACTAGAATGCCTTTTGGTTTCACAGGTGCACACCCGCAACTTTTCAGAGAATCATAAATAGCGTACTTACCGGTTTGAATGGTTTGAAATGCTTTATTTATTTGGGCGACGTCGTTATTTAGTTCAATCATTCCGTAAATATAACTCAATATTTTCCCACTCCTAAAATCAAAAGGAAATACAATCTTTCTTGGGTTTAGTCGGTTACTCTAGGCGGTTTATTAACAAATTCTCTTATATGGCGAAAAATGTGCAATTCATTTGGGATGCTTTCTGTAATGAAAGTTTTTACAAACTCAAGAAAATTTTAATAAATCCTCCAATTCTGTAATACCCTAAAATCCGAAAGCCATTTTTTGTAATTATGCGGATGCTAGTGATATAGCGCTTGGAGCCATTCTTTCACAAAGACTCGGTGAAGATGATCTACCTGTGGCTTATGCAAGTCGAGTATCAAACCAAGCCAAAAAGAATAAATCTACAGTGGACAAGGAGTTGATTGCTAATGTTTTCGCCCGGAAATGATTCCGTTCCGATCATAAACGGTTAATATGGCTTTAACAATCAAAAAATGCATTTTCTCGTTTAATGTGCTGGAGAATTGATTTGAATGAATTTGATTTTGATATTAGTAACCATATTAGCATAGTTACTCGTTCCAAAACAAAATCACAACAAATTGATCAAAATCAGTTAATTCCTCAAATGAAACTATAACGAATAATGTTAGCAATCAATCGCTAAATCAATTTTCTAACGAAGGTACTGAAAATTAAATCACCTGCCTGGAGAATGAAAATGACATCGCTAATGTTATTAAAGCATTCCAAATTGTCCATTGGGAGGACACCAAGGTATACAAAGAACCTTTTTCCGCAGATGTTGACAAGAATCAAAAAATTTATAAAAATTGTGGTCTATGTCAGAAAAATAAAATTTCCAGGATTAACAAATATCCAATGGTGGTAACGATCAATTTCAAAAAACCTTTTGAGAAAGTGTTTTATAATCAAGGATCTAACTTTGTTAGTGATATATTGAAAAAAAAACGTATGTCAGTTACCAAGGATTACAAAATTACAGTCTACTGCATATCACCCACAAACGAATGGGGGCTTTAGAGAGATTACACAGAACAATCCTAATGATTGGGATGGCTGGTTACCCTTTGCCATAAAATATTGTTAGTACTTAAGACTTAGGAAAAATACATATTTTTAATGGGATGAGGTGTTGTATACCCCTGCCTTTTATTTAGTCTATAATTAAATTATATATACAGTCACTCACAAAAATTAGCATACACCCTAAAAATCGAATCATATTAAGATCAAGAAATAATTAACGTTTTTCTATAATCCAAGGTCACAAAAATTTGCGTACATTTAATAATTAAAAACAAAAAATTGATTGAAGATCAAAAAATCAGTACTTTGTTGTACCTCCTTTGGCATACCCTATTTTCTTCCATTCCTCTTTTAAAGCCAGTTTTAATTGTTCTCTTGTAGTGATCCTATGCTTGTAGGCTCGTCTACATAATTCTCCCCACAAATGTTTTGTAGGTTTCAAATCTGGTGATTGAGTGGGTGATTTAGTTGATAGGAACCATATTGAGCAGCCATTCCTTAACTATTCTCGCCGTATGCTTTGGATCGTTGTAATGCTGAAAGTACCACGCAGAAGGAAGACCCAATTTTTCGCCACAAGTCGGGATACTTTTTTTTTACATATCTAAATATATCTCAGCAGTCATGTTTCCGTCGATAAACTCTGAATTTCAGACAAAATTTGCAACCATGAACCATGACAGACCCACCCCATGTTTAATTGTTGCTAAACGCCGAATAATACTGCCTCAAACCGGTGTGAAGTTTTCAACATTTATCAAAAGTGTAGCTACACAAATTAACAAAACACAAAAATGTAGATACACAATTGAACAAAAAATGTAGAATTACATAAACAAATTATGGCAGGGTTGAATTTGTTATTAATTCCACTAAATATATTCTAATCTAATCCACGGCATATCACAGCGACGTTCGGGGAATTCGGAGTGTCTTGGGGATTCAAGAAAAGATGATTGCAACATACAGCGCGAGTTAGACGATCGTAAAAAACGTGAAGTAGAGAAGCTAATACACGATTTTCTCGGAAATGCAAACCCGGTAAAAACACGAGCACGCTCAAAATCTCCATATGTGCAAAAGGAATTAAATTTGCAGCTGGAACGGATGATACGGTTAAGAGTCGTGGAACCGACTGGTTCCGCTGAATGGACACACCCTGTCGTGTGCATACGAAAAACCTTCGTGTAAAATTAGATTCTGATTGGACGCACGCAAATAAAACATGTCACGGTGAAAACGTACTCGTTGCCATATGTTAATATAATCTTGGGTCGGATATCAAGCCCGAATTATTTATCGAGTTTGGATCTTACCGACGCCTTCCAGCAAATCGAGTTGAAGGCCGTGTGTGGAGCGAAAACGGCATTCATCGTACCAGGAAGAGGCTTATTCCAATATTCCAGTCGACTTATGGGTAAGCTTCTCGGAGTTGATCTGGAGCCGAGGGTATTCATGTACCTGGACGAAATAATCGTGATGTCACAGAGCATCGAGGAACATATAGAACCATTGCGCGATTAGTGTGGAAAAATCTAGGTTCTGCATGTAGGAAATCAAGTATCTGGGCTACATTCTGTACGAACACGAACTTAGAATTGATCCTAAAAAAATAATTGACATTTTGAATTTTGCGGCACCTAAGACGATCAAAGATGTAAGGACGCTCATTGGAAAGGCGTGTTGGTACAGGCGTTTTATCCCTGATTTTATCCCTTTCTACAGTAACTGCACTACTTACCAACCTAATGAAGAAGAATGCTGGCAAAGAGCTTTAATGGACTACTGCGGTGCAGTTCGCGTTCACCCAATTAAAGGCATTACTGGTGTATGCTCCAATTTTGGTAAATCAAGATTTTACGAAGACGTTCACGGTGCAGACAGATGTCTCGGACAATGGAGTTGGTGCTGTGTTGACGCGAGATGTGGAAGGATGTGAGAGAGTGATAGCCTCTATGAACCAGAAGCTAATATCGACATAAAGGAAGTATCCGGCCACAGAACGGGAGTATCTGACGGTGGTGTTAGCTATTGAAAAGTTTCGGCCGTATATCGGTGAAATGCATTTGAAAGTGATGACGAATTTTGTTTCTTTGGTTTGACTCAGGAACTTGAAGGACCTTGCTTCGATGTTGGAAAAGGAAAACTAAATGTAGTGCCTGATGCATTATCGCGAGCTGTAAAATGCATTCAAGTTGATGTTGGCACGGAAGGACCCAGTGCATGAAAAGCTCGAACAAGAGATTAACGATCATCCTCACAGGTATTCCGACTTTTGCTTGCAGGATGGGAAAGCATACAATTATTGTTAGACAGTTCAAGGCGACGGGAAGCACACGTGGAGTTGGAAGCGGTATATCCCACGCTATAATATAAAGAAAATCCTGTATGATAACATTGATAGTGTTTTGGCTGCGCACCTCGGATTGTTATTGGTTCAAGATGTCGACCGACGTTCAACAATGCGTTAAAGTTTGTGAGCAATATCAATTAAATAAACCGAAGTGCGATCAAGGGTGATAGCCATAGACTATATATGGGACCATACCCGCGGTCTAATTTGGGAAACCGATTGTTGCTCATCGTGATCGATGTATTTAGCAAATTTGTGATGCTGAAGTCCGGAGGAAAAGGAGAGGAAAATGTTTTCCTGGCATTTGGCGTACCATCGGTATTAACCCCGGATAACGATAGTCCATTTACTGCGAGAATATTTAAAGATTTCCTTCAGCAATACCAAGTGCGGCATTTTTTAAACGGGTACTACCATTTGCAGCCACATCCGACCGAAAGAGTCAACAGAAGTATATTGCCCGCAATCGGGATGACGCAAGATTGGACAAATTTCGTCTGCCTTGAGAACAGCGGTACATATGAATCGTACAAGTACCCGCCCTATTTTGTTAATTTTGAACGAAACATATAAGTATCTGGTGCGCGGAACACTGGCGTGGAAAGCGAAATTGGGCGTAAAACTCAGGAAGATCATGCTAGAGAATTGGAGAAAACGCACGGGCTGTCAAGATAAATAAAGCCTGAGTTGAATTTTACGTCCACCCATACTTGGATAAAAATAATTGGACAGCATGTTACAGTGCCACACAGCAGACGCAACGGTGGACATTCTGCACATCGAACCGCCCAATTATTTTCAAATTTAGAATAATTTGAGAGTAACAATTGTTAGCGCAAATTACAGCAACATTTTTTCTTGAATATACCTATAATGCTCAAATGAAGCAAAATCTTCTTTCAGTGTACAATCTAGTTACACAGCTACTGTTCTGCGGAATTGCAGCTCTGTATACAACAAGCATAAAACTAAATATCAGCCATAAATAGAGATTAACCTTCTTCATACACATAAATCATCTCAACAATTAAAAGTATTACTGATGTTCTTCTAATTAAAAATAAATCATCAAATTCATTAATAAATCAATTCTGATATTTAAATCTAAATTGCTGTAATCAATGATAACGATTTTTTAGTTTTCTTTTGCATATACCAAACATAAGATAACCTCATAAAATCTACTTTGTATCAAAATAGCATTAAATCAAAAACATGGTGATTATATGGAGTACTCGTACATAACTTAATACCTTCAAATTGTCCGTCCATTCGTCATAGTGCATAATCATTTACAAATTGTATGCATATATGCAAGAGCATCCATCAAAGTCGTCATTAAAATATATATCAGCATTAAATTACCTATCATTTCCATAAAATTTTATAGCCTTGGCCGCGGAAAATTTATGATTCAAATAATAAATAATAAACCGCGTAATTAAAAAAAATGTAATCGAGAAATTGTAGAAAATCATAAATCTGAAAGTTGTATGCATATATGGTATACCAGAATGTAGTTAAGATGCGTGATATCGATTTTCAACTGGACCATCATCGATCACAATCTCTTTGCCCGAATTATCAATATATCGCCATATCCGTATTTACTTTCCTTACACATTGATTTATATAGTCCATTATGCAGAAATTTTATGCATACATGAAGATCAACGTTGATTAATAGCAATGCGGGCTGTCCCGTAAATTATATCAAAAATTCTGCGATGATGATCGCCTCCTCCTACACCTGTGGTTATATAAAATAAATGTAAACCAAACGTAATGCATTTTGACAGCTTTCTTCGGTAAATAAAAATGTGCCCGCGTCCATATTATGCGCACTTTCAATTTAATCCCTTTCACCGCTGATATACCATATATAATAAGCGTATATGGTATACGAACAATTAAAGGATTGCCATGTGATCCACTTTACGACTTGAGTGACGTATTTATAGCATCCATAACTTATCCATAAGACCACCACAACAAACTGTATAATTTAAAAAAAAAGTTTTTTTACATCACGATCAAATTCATATAAATTCAATCAGTGAACCCATTCATTATATACCTTAGTACATTATGTAGAACACTTTTCGAATTTTATTTATTTATGTACGATACAAAATTGTCTTCATAAATTGTTAAAATAAAGTAAATTTCAAATTAAAAAGAAATTTTAAATTTTTTGCGCAATTTTGGTCCGGTTTAAGCCAATGTGATAAAATTTTATTATAAATAACATGATTGCGACCTCTATACCAACTATTCACCTTGGTGGATTACTATAATTAAGGAAGGAAGCAAATTTGATCATCTCACGTAAATAATTTAAAGTGCCTTGATATTAAATCACTTTTTGGGGGGTAATTTATATGGCTATCCATACCCATATAGTACCTGTAACGGTCAACAAGCAAATTTGCACATTTAACAAGAATCTTTATTTTGTTTTCGGTTAAAAATTTTTGATGTAACGGTACGATGTGGATGAGAAATATTGCAATCTCGGTCAAATTAAGATCAATCAATTTATATAACGAGCTAATAAAATTGACTTTGGTGTTTTACCATTTTCTATAAGCGCAAATATAATTGGCATTTGAGTTCTATCTGAGACTTATGATGCGGTTCCTCCACTTGGCTCAGCCCTTATTGTCATTCATTCATTAAAAAAAAATCAGTGTTACTCCAGATCGTATTTGTTGGAGCTGCGAATTAAATAATATAAACATTATAGATTTATAGTTTTTACAATATTCTATAAATACTTAGCTTAAATCTTTGATGGTCCAATATTTAGTTTACGTATCAAAACCTAAAAACACGAATCATTTTTGATTTGTTTACATTAGAGTAACTGACAGCACACATAAGACACTGTCACATTTTAAAACTTATCTGCCTAACCTTTGAAAACATTATAAATGTAAATTAGGAACCTGACAAATTTTGCTATAAAAAATCTATAGAGTTATTAAAACTAAAGCCTTTTATGTATTATAGCTGTTCACAAGGGGATTACAATAAAGTACCTTACTAAGCTTAGTGGATTTTATTAATACAAACCCTCAAACCCAGTTTATTGCATCATCATTTTCGTACCAAGTTTTTGGACATTTACCTTGGAACCCTACTCCTCGATACGAAATATTGGTCCATCGAGCCGGATCGAGAACCGCATTCAACCCAGCCACACAAGAACCAACCGAACGCAGTATTGCAGAATCATTCACCGAGAGAAATATGTCGGCTCCATTTTACGCATTTGAACAGCAAAACCGCATGGAAAGCATAAAAACCGCAAGTATCAAAACTATTTACCTAATAATTAAATCAATTAAACTTTAAAAAATAAGAAACTACCGTGATTTTCTTTAATTCTTAATCTCTATACACCTGGAATTTGTGGCTACTGTCTAGTGTGTAACCGTGTATATAATGAAAAGTGATATCGAAATCGGTAATAGTGATACTTAAAATGGCGGACATTATAACATTAAAGAAAAGACGATCGCGCCTACTTGAAAGGCAACATAACCAAGATATTAATCTTTATTAACTCTGTGAAGGAAACCACCAATTCCAAAGACACCAAAGAGAGATTATCATATGTTGAACGATACCAAAGTGAATTTTTCGAAGTGGAAAACAAAATTGTGACGATGGATAACAGAGAGGAGCTAGACCAAGATTTTGAAGGAAATATTATAAAACCGCAGCAGGGCTAAATCTTGCTTTAAGAAAACAGATTGAGCCACCAGTTTTGCTAAACGATACATTTATGGATGCTTCCACGGCGGGACACCATATTTATGTGAAGTTGCCAAAAATAAAACTTTCAGAATTCTCTGGCAAGTCCACTGAGTGGCAGTCACTCCAACACTAGTATTGTTCAACTGGGCATGACACCACAAAACGAACGCCTTCACAAAAACTCAAGTACCTGAAGTTATCTTTGAAAAGAGGAGCAGCGAATATATTATAGCATTTTAGCATCACGGATTGGGGAAATTACGGATGAATCGCTCCAATAACGATGAGAATAAAAATCTTCTTCCAAACTTCGAAGTTGAAAACGAATGACGCAAATTACGTGACAGTTTACCCACTACAGAAGAAATAGAAATAGAAAGATATATTTATACAAATCTTACAAATATATTTTCAGTAGTAAACGGACTCATAAAAAACGAAATGGAGAATCAATAATTATTGACGGCAAAAACTAAAGTCGCACCCTTTAAACAAATTTCAATCCCAAGACTGGAACTATGTGGTGCACTAATTCTCACTAGATTGCTCTCAACCATCCATCAATCTCTCAAAATTGAATCTGTATCACCGCCTGGACATACTCCACCATTGTGCTAGTTTGGTTATCCGCGCCTCCAGAAAAATGAAATACATTTGTTGGAAATAGAACTGAGGAAATACTTACCAGCATGAGTAGATCGTAGTAGAGACATGTCGATTCAAAGGATAGCCCAGCAAACTGCGGCTCTAGAGGAATTGAGCCTGACAAGCTACAACGTTTTAGACTTTGGTGGGATGGTCCAAACTGGATTGCAAATTATGAAGCCCGGCCAATAAATCTGAAAGGTCAACCTAACACAACCGAACAACTACTAAATCATTCCGTTCGTGCTCAAGTATTTCAGCGAAATATAATGGATGATTTGCAAGCTTCAACAAAATTATCCGAATTTTAGCCTACGTCTTTCGATTTACCAACTTAATGTTAAAACGAACCCCCAACAACTTAGTTTGACGAAACTTTCTTAGTCGAAAATTACGAAAGACAGGAAGGAAGAGTCGAGACACTTCGAACATGAGATCAAGCTACTAATTGCAAATAAAGAACTACCAGCTTAAAGCAAATTAAAGAACTTAAAACCGTTCCTTGACGAAGATAGACTTTTAAGAGTTCGAAAGAATCTAAAATGAATCTAAAACCTACAAAATTAAGCATCTTATAATATTACCAGATGGAGATAAACTTACCGAACTAATTGTGAAAGAGCACAACCTGCGATATCTCTATGTCGGGCGGGGTTTAAAGATTGCTACGCTTCGTCACAAATATTGGGTTTTAAACTGTAGACAACTGGTTAAAAGGGTTGCGTGAAATGCGTGAAATATAGAGGAGATACAGTTGATGTGAGACAGTTTTTAAGGTTAGAGTGGATTATGCAGGCTTCTTTCGAACACGTTTAGTCAAAGGAAGAGGAAGAACAACCAACAAAAGTTACGCATATACTTTTGTTTGCCTAGCAACCAAGGCTGTCCATATTGAGTCGGTTTCTGAGATTACCACGGAATCTTATATTGCTGCGCTCCGAAAATTCATAGCTCGCAGAGGTGTTTTCAAGGAGATCCATAGTGACAATGGAACCAACTTTGTCGGAGCTCGTAATCACCTTCACGAAATTTACAACTTTGTCGAACAAAATAACAACGCACGATTTCTAATTTTTTTATTAACAGATGAGATCTTTTTCAAGTTCAGTTTATCACACCAAGTGCCCGCCATTGGCGTTTGGATCGGGAGGTACCGAGAACGAATCCCGATAGGAGCAGGATGCAAATGGAAATTTTCATCAACATATTACGATTTGTGATTAAAAGCAACACAACTACGACTCCTATTGGCGTGCAAAACTCATGGGTTGATCCATCTTCCATGTCCAGTACTGTAGGCTTGAATGGAGCTTTGCAAATGGTAACTTAAATCGGTCCTATAGCCGTACGTCTTCGATTTGGCAGGAATTGAGTAAAGTAAGACGGCAAAATCAACCGCGAAAGAGCAGGGAGTGCTTCGGCCCCAGAAAAGATTGCATGGATTAAAAAAAAATAGTTTGTGGAAGCAAATTGATGAGTTTAGATCGATTCAATTGAACTACGAGTAATTTGTTAATAAATATAACTGGTAATTTTTAAAATTGTTATTTTCGATTATTTGGTTGAATGCTCTATTATAGGCAATAATTGAAAGATTCACTAATACTACCAAACGATTTTAAATTAGGGATGGTCTTTGGAAATCCTTCATCACCGTACTGACGACATCCATTTTTCGCTCGGCAATAACATATTTCAGGTACTACTTTAAATTTCGCCATGAATGATTTAACCACCAATTTTTTGTCATTGAATTTTGTACTACTGCGATCTCCTCGTGATTTAATCTTGCAGCACGTTAAAATAAGCGTATCCTGTTCGGTCTTATTTCGTGAACCATAAAAAGGTTTGGATAATTGATATGGCATCCCTGCCGTTTAGAGTAGAACAAATAAGTCTCATGCCAGAATGTTTGCATTGTGGCATTTTTGGCAGCTTCTTCATGGAATATCTAAATGGTGTCTCAATAAGAAGTTCAGATTTAAAAATTTAATTAAACAATAATGGCTTAATGTATTTCCAAATTTATTTTTGTGTTTAAAAGTACAATCCTCCTGGTTTATGGAAAATGATTTCATTCAAATGGGAGCCGCAGCTGGCCTTGACGTACTCTGTTCGGTAGGTCCAATTTCTGAGCACATTTTTGATTGTGTGCGGATCTATTTCGGCAACGGTTGCTTCAATATTGGCTTTCAAATGCTCAATTGTTTATGGGTTGTCCGTATAACACTTGTCCTTCACGGCACCCGACAAATAAAAATTCAAGGGCATCGAATATCAGCTCCTTGCCTACCAATTCACGCCATCATTTCGACTAGTAATGCGGCTATCGAAAACTCCCGATATGGGGTATGATGCACAATCTTGCTGCAACCAAAGGTCGTCCAAACCAATATCTTTAAGATATGGCCACAGAGAGATGTTAACATGTGGCGGTAGATGCACAATGACGAATTGATGTTCTCGGCCGTTGGCGCACATTTTCGGCCGAACGAACACGGCGTGCACAACTACGTGTTGAAATGTCGACTAGGTAGCCCATATCACGCACTTTATGCACAAACTTCTTGATACCGTTGGATGTGAGTCCCGTGTTTTGACCAAATTTTGTACGACATTTTCTTGCGATTTCGAAGTAAATTTCCAACATTTCTCATTTTTGTTGAAGTGTTAAGCGACTCATTTCTTTAACTAGAAATAATATGCTGAGTGTCTGTCAAACAAAAAATGACATTAGTGTTGCCAGTGCCAAAATTACCGATATGTCAAATATGAACCGGTTATTTTGACACCCTTTATGAATAAATACACAATGAGTTTTAATGAAACACCAAGTTGTATAGAAGGATTTTAAAAAATGTACATTACCGCTCATAAGTGTTTAGGAACTGCCAAAGCCAGCATAAAACAAATAAAAACTCAGTAAAAATGTAAAAATATTTATTTTTTAGTCACATATATTTATGGCAATCTACTAAATAAATGTCAAAATTATAATTTCTTGCGTTATTGAGTTCCAAATTTATTGAAGCTTGTTCCACATAACAGTTGCTGATGTAGGAGTTAACTGCTGTACTTCCCAGTCCAGTTCTTCCCACAGTAACTGAATAGGGTTCAAGTAAGGGCTCTGAGGGGAGGGAGGGGGGAGGTCATTTCATAATTTTAATCGTTCATTCCTCCTCTAAACTGCGAAGGTCAAGTTTGAGTCATTATTTTGTTGAAACATAAAATTATGACCCAAAAGTCGAATTTCTAAAGGTATTGCGTGGTTCTATAAAATTTGTCGGTATCCTTCTTTTCTTAGTATTTCGTCAATTTTCACAACATCGCCTACACACCTCCATGCTTTATGGTAGTGGCAATACACTATTTTCTGGAACGTTCACCAAGAGATCTTCTCACGTATATTCGTTTTCGGGCACCGAATTTAAGTATTCGGAGTTTGGACTTATCCGTCCATAAAACCTTGTTCCAATCTTCTATCGTCCAATATTGGGGTTCAAGGGCCCACTTTAGTCTCGTTTGCTTATTTTGTTTTCGTATTAATGGTTTCTTAATAGCAATACGGCCATGGAGTGAGGCTTCTTGTAGACAACGTGTAGAAACACTGACTAGTTTTAGACCACCAACATTTAATTTTGCGGTTATATCCAGGCCTGTTTTGCTATAATCACTATTCTATAATCATCTGCAGATGTTGTTGCTCTTGGTCATCCACTACGTTTTTTATTAAGGCAACTGCCACTTACCCGAAAATTTTTAACATTATAATCGACTGTACTGTGGTGTGTTTGTGTTTTCTTGCATTTAATCTCAGTTTTAATGTATTATTTTAAATGGGAATTCCCCATTTTTATGGATTATTAATGGTGTTAATAAATAGAATAACTGGCCATCTTTCCTTTGGTATCATTACTTTAATTTGTTTGTATTTTGGAGTTTTTGTAGACACGAATGTGACTTTCAGGTATTTTTAAAAATGTTATACTCGAAGTCATGTTTTGTGCCAACGATCGCGTAAAGATCGCACAAAAAGTTAAATATTCCATTTGGAAAAGTCAATCCACGGTTAACAATTTGAACCAATTTTTTTTTTATATATTTTTACTATTTATGCTGTCGAGTGTTTCATAACGAATCGATATACGCAGCTGAATGAAGTAAATTGATCAATCTAATCGATCATCTTCGTTAGAGTAATATAGCTACAACAATAATATTGAAATATCCGGATCAATATATTTTTTTCGGACAAATATTATTATTTATATATTGGTACATTTGGTACCGTTAATTTGTAATCACGAGTTGATCAAGGTTAGAAATTGAATTCGAATTCTGAATTTTAATTAATTTTTAGAGATCTATTTTTATTGATCGCTGTATCGAGTTTTTGTTGTTTCTTAGTCAATTGGAAGATATAAATTAAATTATGTGTTCGTAAACCTAAACTAGGAACGACTCGATCGAGCGGTAATTGAGTGGCGTAAAAAATCATCCACGCATTCAATTGAATATTTCAGCCGGTTATAGTTGCAACCTATGACCAGACAAACTACGATACTAATGAAAGACTCCAAGATATTAAAGAACATAATCCATTACCATATATTCCAACTTCTTCTTTAAATTTGTGTAACGCTAATATTTTAACTTCCTATAATATTCGTCTGTTATTTCTTCTAAATCCCCTTAGGTGGTTCACGCTCTTCGCTGATCCATGAAGACCCAGAATCAGTTAATCTGTTTATAAATAACAGAAAAAAAATGATCTGCATACAACTAAATACTTGTTAGTACATTTAATAACGTATTCAATAACAGATTTAATTATAAATTCATACACATTTCGGACGGAAGCTGTATACATGTTCAACATGAAAATGTCAATGTTCAACACAATCGGATTAGGGCGTTGTTTTGTGTAGTTTTATGTCCGCAGCATATCGAAAAGAAAGTCTTAACATTTTTTTTTTATTTTGTGTTATGTGCTATGTGTTTATAGAATATAACAACAAACATTTTTTTTATGCAACATAAATAATGTGATCCAGTTTGTTAAATTTAAATTTTTTTTTCAGTTTTAGTTTTGAAGAGGAAAATAACTAAAAATTTATCTTCATTACCTTAAACGATTTTCTTATGTTGTTCTTAAATATTATACATTTTCATGTTAAGAAACTATAAAGAAATGTTATGTTATCGCCTCGCCGAATGAATGAGATGGTTTACAAAAAACGACTAAGCAAAAAAATCTGTAAATGTAACTACGAGAGTATATAATGATGAAAGTTCAGCCTTCAGGGATATACAATGGTTTTGGTTTGGTTTAATGGCTTGAAAATTGTTTTCAACATTTTTGTAAGGCTTCTAGATACGGTTGTTTACGGATAGTAATGAGATGATATGCCTTGTTTGAACTAGCAATTATAGATTGGTTACAATGTACAGCTTGTTAACCGATCATTAAATTGTGGTAACCTATATAATTGGCTCGTCAAATGAGACCCTTTGGAAGTTATTTATTTAGCGTTGGCTTTGCCAATCGACCAATTATTTTTATAGGTTTTAGATCCGAAACTAAACGCTTTTTACAGTTTAGCGATATAATCTTAAAAGCCGCAGGATTGTTATCTCAAAGAGTAACTAATTTTTTTAGCATTGAAAATCATTCTTCTCTTGATAATGATATGTAAATGATTCCACACATTCCATTTTATGCATACCACAAAACAGTTAAGCCGTCTGTACTGTATAGTACGGGTTCTTCGTAAATATCAAACAATTTAGTAAATGTCACTAACTCACTGTTGATAACTCGGAATCTGTTTAACAAAGATCTGTTTCAATACAGTCTTCAAAGAACAAAATATTTGTAAAGGATCTTTCAATAGGGACGCTCGAATGAATTGTTTAGTAGTGTATGGCAAATCACTTTGAATGAAACGTTCGTCGCATTAAGTATTTTTATCCTTGACACAATTGTTCTGCCGAGTCAACTATTCGATATTTGTTGGCCAAATTTGAGTAGACAAGTTCGATAAATAATCAACTAATACTCGTGCGTCACTGAAATGCGAGGTCTGCTGAAAATACTGCTGCTGTACATCAAAGTGTAAGGGAAAGCCCGAGACAGTCAATTTCTGGCCACTCGCAAGAACCTGGCCTTTCAACTTGACGAATTTTGAGTCAGGACTTGCGCCCGTATAAAATCAGACTGGACCAGGAACTTTAGGTAAACGGCCAGATGCAACGCTGTGTGTTCACTGATCGAGCTCTGGAGCAGTGGAAATTTAACCAAAATTTCACCAAAAAAATTAACTTTAGCGAGCAAAATTTTTCGATTTGGAGCGATACCAATCCACACGAGATACACCAGCACTGAATGCGTCCGGAGAAAATTACTGTGTGGATTCTGGTCTGGTGGAATCATTGGCCCGTATTACTTCCAAAACGAAACTGGAATTGCTATTACCGTCAGCGGCGAGCGCTGCAGAACTATGATAAGCAACTTCTTGTTGTTTAAACTGGATGATACGGATACCGATAATATATGTGGTTTCAACAGGGTGGCGTACGCATGCTTTGATGGATATTCCGCACGAGCGATTTAAGGGCATGGTACTCAAACCGTGCGATTAACGCCTTTAGATTTTATCCTTTTGGGCTTTCTTAAATCGCAGTTGCAAATAAAGTGCAAACAATTGATACCCTCAAAGTCAACATAACGAAAGCAATTCAACAAATTCAGCCAGATTTATGCGACAAAGTCATCGAAAATTGAACAACCATAATTTGGTGGCATGTATTGCAGAGCCGCATAGGACATTTTAACGACGTTATATTCTATACTTAATGCCATACGCGCTATGAATACGTACCAAAATGTACCCAAAATAAATTCGGAAAAAGGTCTGTTTTCCAGATAATCGTTGCAGTAATTTAGTTCAGAATTTTTGCAAACTGGTCCTAGACTAAATCGTCAAATGCAATTAACGGACGGCAAATATTTATTTACAATAAATGTACCTAAACCAGCACACACGATTAGCGTTACGGCCACCAAAATTGTGAAGGCTTTTCGTCAGAACTAAGCAACTGGTCTATACAATTATAGTGGTCGCATTCACTCAAATGGTCCAAACAGTTTGCGGCCTAAGCCCTTTTATTTATTTATTTTACTTGTGCTACATCCCATTGAGGAATTTGCCCGCCTAATTTCTAAAGTTACATAATAATCAATTTAGTTTCGGATTAATAAGCGATTGGTCTATTGAATCTGGATGAGGCATACTAGACGGAGGGATGATCTCGTTTTCTTGTATTTATACAATTAGGGTATATTTGGCGGTTGAACTATAATTGAGTAAAATGTTTACGACGGTAAACATACCGGGTACTGACACGAAGTGATACCAACTTCAGACTGTCATTGCCGTCAAACCAGTGATGACAGAGCGCTCAAATTTACACTAATTATACTTAATTTCATTGTTTTCAAGCGTACAAAAGCATTTTAGTGGGAAGTATTCAGAAAAAAAAGTTATCCGCAATGGAATTCAAGCGTAATAGTGTGATTGCTCTATAGTTGGCTGAAAAACCACAGCCGCAGATTGTTATCCAGTTAAAACATCTGCATGTGAATAAAATGTTTGTTTATCGCATCATAAATCGTTATAACGATACTAGCAGCATTGCAAAACGCCATGGTGGTGGACCGAAACGCACATAGCCGGATATCATTCGGAAGGTGAAGACCAAATTGGCTCGAAATCCACGCCGTAGCGGCAGAAAAATGGCTCGTGAGGCAAATATTTCGCTCGATCAGATGCAGCACATATTGAATGATCATCTTGGACTAAAAACCTTGAAATTCCATAAAACGCATGGTCTCACCAATGTTCAAAAAAAAGTTAAAGTGGAAAGAAGAAAGAAATTGTTACGCTTGCACGAAAGTGGCGATTTGCCCAATTTTTTTTCTCCGGTGAGTCACCGTGCATTGAAACCTTGAGCACAAAAACGTTTCGGCCGCAGAGCCTCAACATTTCAACAGAACTCGGCGCCGAGTCATAAAGCGCGCGTAAATCAAGATTGGCTAAGAAACAACGTTCCGCGGTTGATTTCCACTGCAATGGCGACCAAATTCACCGGATGCAAATCCGCTAGATTTCTCAGTTTAGAGAATTTTGAAGAGCAAGGTGGGGTCAAAAAAATACCAAAGTGTCGATCATCTCAAGCAAGCGCATCGCCAGGAATGGGCCAAAATACCGCAGAACCACTTTCGTGCTGCATGCAATAGCTTTTTCGGCCGTTTGAAGGCCATAATCGCATGAACATTTTTTGCTTTGATTCAATAAAATTCATAAAAAAATAAAAATTCTCTGGCCTTTTGTTTTGGCAACACTTCGTGTCAGCCACCCTGTATATTGGTTTTAGAACAGTTGTTTTCGATCAATTGGACTAAATGAATTTACCGAAAAATTTACTTAAAATTCATCGACATTAGTTTTTGGAAACAGTTACTGAAAGTGTATGCAAACTATTATAAATAGTAATTTACTAGAGCCAAGTTAAGATAAAGGACTCGAGGATTTTACTAGACTTTTCATTCCATTCAGCATCGTTAGTATGCTTATTGGTAGGTCAGTTCTGTCGAATCTTGTATTAGTTGCTTAAATATTACAGGTCAAAAATGTTATTCTGTTGTTTAAGTCACACACTTCAGTAGCCGCCGAATACCCGTGCTTATGATCCGAACCAATTTCTGCTTCAGACTCCGGTAATTGAATCGCCCCATAGCGGAGGCTTCTAGAATTAAGATACCGGTAAAATCATATCGATCACCGGCTTGAACAGATTCGTCAATTTCAACGCCCAAAATAATAATTTTTACCAAACGAGGCATACAGCCACAAGTTAAACTGTTGCGGAACATCTCGAAAATTTGTTTGATAATCAAAACACCCAAATGCACCGTAAACAAGTTCATAATGTACATGATGAGTGCGAACCACTTGCCCCTCAATTTTTGAGGTTTTACGCATTACAAACATCAAGATAAATTTTGCTTAAATTGTGTGATAATTATTATTAATAAATAATACGAGAATAAATTTTTGCAGAGATTTTTTTATTTGACCTTTCCAGCAACTGTCCGTGATAAAAGGAGTTTTACAAATAACCAGAACAGAACTTTGTGGAAATTGTACCTTTAATATTCTTTTTTATTATTATTATCCGTGCAATCTGTTCTGGGGCCAAGGCTCTCCCAACTCTTTCGCGGTTAGCTTTTTCAGTCCTTACTTTTACGCCATTGTTGGCCAATTCGAGGACGTACGGTTATAGGTTCGATTTTATTACCATCTGCACATTGCATAGCTCCATGCAAGCCTCCACTGGCATGGAAGATGGGTCGGCCCATGAGTTTTGCACTCCTTTAACATTCGTTGTATAATTTATCATGCAGCAAACGGAGAAAACTTTTAATCTTAATAATAATTAAATAATTAATAAATTTTTGTAAGAGATAGCACGCTTGTCACAAAAAAGTCGATTTGTATTCATATTTTATTTACATAATGGATAAAATCAGCTTATGTAATTTACATGTAATTTACTTGTAAAAACCCGTGTAATTTACATTGTGTGGTTTACGCGCCAACTTACCGCGCCGGTTTACAATTCTTAAATGTTTTTATGCTCGTAGAATGCGATTTGTAGGGCAGTAGGTTTATGCAATTTCTGAGTATGGGCAATTTTAAATTACCTTAAAGGTGTTTTTAGAGGTTCACAATTTGAACCTCTAAAGTGAACCTCCAAATCTCACAATTTGACAAACAAACATTTTGAAACTAGCTTTATTAGATAGATAATTGTATCCCATTAATGCTCGAATATGATTTCGGCTACGTGGCCGCCGTATGGCGTAATATGGAGGTCTAATTTTCGATTACTCTTCACAGCAATTGCGGCCGTATCTCGCTAATAACTCGCCGAATGTTGTTTTCCAATCTTCAATCGTCTCTAGTTTATCGTTGTAGACAAGTGACTTAACATATCCCCAAATAAAATCATCTAATGGAGTTAAATCACGCGATCTCGGTGGCCAATTAACAGGACCATTACGCGAATTTAGTCTTTCAACAAATGTTTCTTTGAGTAAATTATTTGTATCCTGTTATCACTGTTTGGCATTTGGCACCGCCCTGTTGGAACCACATATCAGCAAGATTTATGCCAGCCAGTAGGGATACACAAAAGTTAGAAATTCATATAAACCAATGATTCCTCTGGCGCATAAATCGCACCAGACAGTGATTTTCTCTGAATGTAATGGTGTTTCGGCAAAGGCGACCAAAAGTGAGCTGCATCAACATCAATATCAATGCGAAGAGAAGTGATTATGTCTCCATTGATTATAATCGACTATCAGATTCTCTGTCAAATGAAAGCTGCCTTAGTGTTTATGATTCGGGTTGTGTTGAGAAAGCTTATTATAATTTCACCGCATTACTCAATTCCTACATTTAAAATTGTCAATATACGATTTCAAAACCCAGACCCAAGAAGCTAAAACCTTGGATATCCAATGAACTAAGCAATGGACTTAAGAAAAAAAATTAATTTATATAGAAAACACAAAACCCATCCTCAAAATAAAAAATTGAAAACAGCTTATAAATCTAAAAAAAAATCTGTTGATAATTTGGTGAAACAAACTCGAACGCAATTTTACGAATATCAGAAATTAAATAGAAATAAATTTCAAGGTTCCGCTTTTAATAATTTTTATTACATTAATTCCTTTTAAGTTGTGTGCAGAAAACATTGAACAGGATGATGATGATATAAGTAATCGTGATAGAAATCAGCTGTTATTCTCTAACTATTATGAAGCTAAAAACTGTTTCCTATCTCCTGCAACAGTAACTGAAATTTATTTATTATCAACTCATTTGTAAAATACAAACGCTGTGCTTTATTTGCAATTTAAGTATGTGAATTGGGGCTTTTCCAACCGATTTAAAGAATGCTTTGAAAACTGGTTTTTTTAATAACGCGCAATATGGACTTCGGGAACAGCTGAATACTAGCTAGATGCTTTGATTAGTTTTCTGGACAAAGTATACAATGGTTTAAATGTTAATAACAAAGTTGCATGTGTGTTTATAGATATTACGAAAGTTTTTGATACTCTCAAGCATTAAATTTTATTTGAAAAATTATGGAATGCTGGAAGTAGGGGAATAGTTTTAGATTTATTGAAATCCTATCTTACTGGTAGGTCACAATCGGTAAAATTAAATAATACTTTTTGTGATCCCCAGCTTGTCACTGTTGGCATACCGCAGGGTTCGGATCTTGGAACAATTCCATTTTCATAATCTTCGTCGGTATCGTGTGGCGTTTGCTGGTGACACAGCCTGTGTTTATTGTATAAAAATGATCTAGCTCGGTTCAAAAGATGGTTTAATTTGCACTATATGATATTGAACCCAAAACACGGTTCATGATATTGCATTTAAAAAATGTAGATGATTTCCCAAATATAATTATTGAGTTGTTCACTTCCTGACTGTAATTTTACTTAGGCATTATTTTGGACAGCAAATTGTAATTCTCTGAGCATGTTAGCAACATTTGTAAGAAAATCCGGGATTCACTTCGCCACTTTTACCTTCTAAAGGTAACCATGCAACTTTTAATATGTTTGCACTTCACGCTTTAATATTTTATAAACTTCATTTTTTGTTGGTACAGTCGAAACAAGCTTAACTGGCTTCTGACCTACTTTGTAAACTAATTTAAATATCTGTAACTTTAAAATTAAAATTAAAATTAAATAAACATAAATAAGTGTTTGTAATGACGTCGTTTTGTTAATTGGATGTTTGAACGAAATAAAGTTTTTTCATCAAAAATCGTCTTTAGCGATGACGCTCATTTTGATCTTAATGGGTACATCAATAAGCAAAATTGTCGAATTTGGGAACCGGAAAATTCTCGTGTTATTCACAAAGCAGAAGTTTTCCCCAAGAGTCACTGTTTGGTGTGTTTTTGGGCTGGTGGTATCATTGTGTCGTTTTTCTCTCGAACAGAAAAATAAACTTCAACAAGACGATTGATCGCATAATTTCAATAAATTATGGAGTTCCTTGGCCACCAAGAAGAACGGATTTAACATCATTTTGATTATTTTGTGGGGTTATTTGATAGGTAAAGGTGTACGCTAATCATCCACAAACAATTCAACAACTTAAAAACAACGTTCGAGCTGAAATTGAGGTTATTGATCTGCTTCTATGGGAAAAAGTCATCGACAATTTTGATGTTCGGATGCAAGCCTGTAGGCGAAGCTGTGGTGTGCATATGAACGATATTATTTACCATACATAAATGGCCTCAAACCACCTTTCTTTATCAATAAAAAATTTGGAATTTTCATCCCAAAATGTGTGTTTTATTAACAAATGTAAAAAGGACTAACATAAATCCCACCCTGTATGTATTCGATAGTACATTAACTGTTTTATTTAATTTTTTGATATTTTTATTTTTTATTGGTTTCAATTTAATTTATTTGTTTTTAAATGATTTAATTCATTCTGATTCAATTCAAAAATTAATAATTATTCAGATCCGTAGAGGTTATAAAAAATAAGCCAAGGTACCACATACCGCACTTTACGAGCTTTTCATATCAGCCAAATAACCTTTGGTATAATTTAGAATGGAAAATTTTTTACTAAGCCAATAAAAATCTAAATTGTAAGACAAGTAGGTCTTTAATTAATTCTGACAAACCTATTCGCCTCTCGTGCCAGGGTCTGGTGGAATATTGACCTAGGGTTGATGTGATTCCAAGACATTTTGACACAGTTTAGTGCTTTAAACATTTTCTGGCGAAGAAAATAGGTATATTACCGTTGGCGAAACCGTTGACTCAGTTTTAGAATCCACTAAAAATTACTTAATTTAAGGCGATTAAGGTATATAACAGTAGTGAACAGTAATAAAAAATGTTATAAAAATGAAAGTAAAAATTGGTGGTCAGATGAATTTTCGAGAAAGCCACCTGAATGTCATTTTATTGAAATTCACAATTTATAGTCGTACCGTACGTATTACATAAACGAAACCAAAATCAATCGATACAATAACACATCGTGTGATTGTGAGTGATTTACCTTAATATGTTATGATTAATCGGATCAAACCAAAATATTAAAATCTACCTTCAAAATTTCATAATTTTCTTTACATAAAAATACAAAATTAAAAATTAATAAACAAAATAAAATAAAAATATTAAATTATATGATAAATACAATTTATTTATATTTATTTTTATATATCGCCGAAAGGCAAAAAATCTTAAATAAATTTTTATATTCTTATACGAGTATACGAGTGTACGCCACGGTACATTTCAACGAAAAGAAATAATTTTGCTGCCTAAGTTGCGACAGCTTGTCATTCTTGAACAGTAAATCATAAAACATTTTATTATTACGATTATTTATAAAAATTAATAATAAAATCAGAACTATTATTGTATGTCGAGTGTGTTGAATATATTTTGTCGTTGATTTTTGTCTTATTTATAAAATAAAATTGATACGAGACGACGCGAGACGAGAGTAAAGGTGGAAATTTGATTTAATTTAGGTAAATCATTTTTGTTTGATTTCTCAATTATTATGCTTGAAATGTATAAATCATAAACTTCATGACATAATATTTGAACATAAAACACCTACCTACCATACAAAATACAAAAGAAAGAAAATTGTTTGTGGAGTGGTTGGTTTGTTCTTTAAGCGGATATGCATAACGTTCGGCGATAGATTCATGTGAAGGTGAAATTTAATCACGATTTTAGGTTCATTAAATTAAATAATTCCAATCAATAAACCATTAAGATTGGTATAATACATTTTGAGGTCGGACTGTCATCACGTATAATATTAGTTTTTTTGGTTTAGTATTTTATCGGATTAACACTTTTATTTTCGAGGGCGAATTTTCGAAGGAGAAAACTGAGGTAGTCGAAGAAAATAGATATCGTTATGAAAACATTTAACTCCGAAATACTTTATACTATTATAAGGTCCGGTCTTTTCAGTACAACCGCCTACTCTCGATAAAAACGGTGGGATTACTTTAAATGAAGAAACATTTTCAGAGTTTCTTCAAATCAAAGCACCAAATTAGATGAACTTTTCGCACAGAATATGGCACCAAATAAGACCCGCAATGTGCGATAATAAACCAGCAAGGTGCAAAAAGTAAGCAAGGCGAGAAGAATAATGCGCAAGTGGCTCCGTCCAAACAGTAGAACGTGCTGAATCAAAACTCGACCACACTCATTGCGTGGTATGCGCAAAGATCTTCAGCTTAACAAGCTTAAAGAAAAATAAAGTCCCTTATAAAAAAGCCGATAGCCAGCTCAAGAAATTCGAAGGAGGCATGTTTTGAAACCAGAGACGGCCAGCAAAATAAAACATTTTCAACATCAAGAGGAAGCACAAAAGGGATTTTAAAGCCACCGACATTCGATGACCGACCCTATTTAAGGCGCAATTGCAAGCGACAGTACAGCACAATTATTGGGGTGCAGAGGCGGACCAGCTCAACCAACGCACTCATTTTGGCTCCTCGCATCAGAAAGGAGCTATTTGAGTCATCAAAAGCTTGAATAAATGATTAATTGAATTCGGTGAAAGCGGCATTTAGCTGAAAGTGATCTTCGTTTGTATCATTTTTCTGTTAAGCGATAAAAATAGAGTTATCCGTTCGAGTACCAAGAGTTCTTAGTTTTTTCAATTCCTCCCCCGATTTTTTGTTCATTGTCAAAGTAGATTTATACGTTGAATCAAGTTATTTCTGGTGTGATAATGATTAAATATGGTATCAAGAATAGACACATATATGATTCCAAAATGCTTTTTGTAAGTAATTCTGGAATGCGGCAAACTAGAACGGAACAAGGTTATTGCATAGTCGGCCATGACGAAGTTGGGTTTGTAGAATTTAAATACAGCCAACTGGAACGTAACAAGGCCATTCCTTAACTGATCATAATAAACTTTGGTATGTACAATAGATATGGGATTCTAAACTGTTTGGATCTGAAACGAAATTTTGGCATTTTTAACCGATAATTATGAATGTGAATTCTAAAATAAACTTTTAAGGAATTCTGGGATATGGTAAACTGAGACAGAAAGAGTCAATTTTATTAAAAATAAAATTGTTTATTTTGAATTTAAATGTGATTTTATAATAAATTGCTACATCGGTAAATTGTCGTTTTCGATATATTGTTTTTCGGTGAATTGTCGCTTTCGGTAATTTGTTTTTCGGTGAATTGTCATTTGTAGTGAATTTGGTTTTCGGTAAATTGTTGCCTTCAGTGAATTGTAGTTTTTGGTGATTTTTTTTCGGTGGATTGTCGTTTTCGGTGAATTTTTCTCCTATCTATACGAGGCGAATAAGGTGATCGAGCAACAAGGAGTAAGGTCACAAAAAAAACGTCTACAATAGACGAACTTATTGGCAACTGTAAATAAACCTCCACATTGAGCATGGATGTTTGCAAAGGATGCGGAGGAGCTCATAACACAGTTGTTTTACTTCGCAAGGTTGAGGTCCATGCAAGTGCAATTAAGGATTACTAGAGAATTAACAAAAACTCCTAAAACTTATCGAGATGTTAGGTGAAAGAGGAAGGCTCGATATAAGATACAAGAATACAGTGACGGTTTTGTTTGAAAATTTGAAATAAGATCAAGAAGCTGGGCTCAGCAGTTCAAGGCAAATTGGTGTTTTGGAGCTAGGAATGCGTTTGATTATGAATAGGTTCTTCGATGACTCAGATGAAGGATGGTCGATAAATTAGTGTTGCAGGCCACGATGTGACTGCAACAGCAAGAATAACAAATGGGACGAACTAGATCGTATATCGCAATAAATTTGAAAGCGCTAGTCCACAGAAACGAAGATTAACAATAAAATGCTACGGCCACAAGAATGGTGATAGAGTCATTGGCTGTTTGAAAGTACACGGATGAACGCGTGTTCAGAGAGATATTCGACAAAGTGGTAAACCAGTGTTACCAGACGAGACAGAGTTGATAATTATCGAGAAGATATGGCGCTATTAGGCTAGCGCCAATAAGTATTGAAGTTGGATTAGTTGACGCTGTCCGCAAGGCAACCTGGTTTAGATGCTTGTTAATATTGATACGATATTAATCTTAAACAAATATAACCGATATTGGTCACCCGGGGCCAAATATGAACAAACAATGTTTAGAATTAGTGCTCGGAAACATTCTGGGTACATCGAGAGAATTTTCGTGTACATAAACCTAGGAAATACTACAATGTTCCCCCATTTTCGAAATAGTATCATCATTCTACTATGCTAACTTGGGCTTTGGTACACTAAGTATTCAAAGCGAAAAGAATTAATTAGAGAAACTATCAGTGGTGATTAAAATTAAGCAAATTATTTGATTTATTGTAAATTGTTTTAAGATCAAATCAAATTAAATTTCAAAACGGTTGCCTCGTATCTAATAAATAGAAATCGAACCTATACAATACAGTTTTTATTGATGAGTACACAATGGAGCATGCAGAATATATAGGACTCGTGTTTATCCTTACTAAATGCTCTAAAGTACAGGGTGGCTGAGACCAAATGTTACGAAACGAAAATTTGGACACAAGAGTTGCCATGCGCAAGCAATCACCAGCTTATGTTATGGTTTGGGCTGCAGTGACTGCAGATGGACGCACTCCTCTGGATTTTATCAAACATGGAGCCAAGGTAAACCAAGAGGTGTACCGCCAAAAGATCCTAAACGATGCTTTGCTACCTTTGGCACGTAAACATTTTGGTTCGAACCGTTGGACATTCCAACAGGACTCGGCATCGTCACACAAAGCTCGAGCGACACAGCAATTTTTACAAAATTGCGTTCCGCGGCTGATTTCGTCGAAAGTATGGCCACCATATTCACCAGACTTGAATCCCACGGATTTCTCCATATGGTCTATTTTGAAAAGTAAGGTGTCCACTAAAAAATACGAAAGTGTTGATGCATTGAAGTCAGCTCTTGTTCGAGAATGGAATAAATTTCCGCAAGCTCACGTTCGGTCAGCATGCAATGCTTTCTATGGAAGACTGAATCAAATAATCAGAGCCAAAGGAGATCATATCGAGCAGTAACATGTTTTTCATAAAATGTAATATGTTTTGAACATATTCCACGAAATTTCAATAAAAACTAGTCAAAATTAAAAAAATTACAGCGTTTTCATTTGGTGACACTTGGTCCCAGCCACCCTGTATATCTTCTGGATGATAAAAACCAAATACCATATATTGACAGATTACAACATGTCAACATGCAATTTTCCGATGCAAGCACATTCGTAACAAAGACGGAATTCTTGTGACGTATAGATGCCCAGCTGATGTTACTTCCGCCCTAACGGAATACTACCTACATTTATAAAGTTGCCGTCAACATTGTCGTCGATACCTATGTTAGGTAACACATTCTGTCTAACTTTTACAACAGCTGATAAACAATTAATCCCCCAGCTTAAGATTCCAGAATCTAGTAAAGTCACGACGTTCCTCGAAGCACAAAGCTTAACCTCACCAAATCTAATATATATTAGAATCAATTCACAACCACTAGTGCTCAGCACACAGTCATTTAAATATTTTTCACCAGTGGCTAATGATAGAAAACTCGAACCTATAACTACCAAAACGTAAACAAAATGGCATTAAAGACATTTGCTGGGAAAAATTGTGCCAGAAATTCGGAATGTAATCATGGCACCCCAACCTTGTCACATCCACAAAAAACTATTAAACATAGACATTTTACTTTCAAAATGTAAATAGAATGTCTTCAAAGGCAGCTCAATTTGGTAATTTTGTTTTAAAAACACTCTTTCCGGTTTATATCATCTGTGAAACAACATTCAACGATAGAATCTTGAGTTCGGGATTCATCCCTAGTCAATATGTGGTTTATAGATGTGACCACTCACCCCAAACAAGCGTAAAAAAATCCGTTGGCGAAGGACTCATAGTCGTCGATACATCACTACCTAATGAATTTGTAGATTTGCCGAATCCATCGATCGAGCGACATTCAATAATAATAAGTCAGTATGACGACGATTTACGTGGCGTATATTCCACCTGTTACACCTATTCAAATACGGCAGACATATAATTTTAATAACTGGTGATTTCAATCTCTCAAGTATTAATTCAACTTATGATGAAGAAACTAACCAGAATATGCTTGTAAACGTGAATTAGGATATTGAGTACCTATTCGTCGACACAATATTTCAATCAAATACGAGCCCAATCTGCGAATTAAGAAATGGACGAGGCTGAACTTCGAACCTTATTTTTAATAAGGTTTTATTAAAAACGGAAGAATCATCAACACCTTTTGTAATTAATGATATTCACCAATGTGAATAACAGTTTCCAAAATTATCTAAATCGGAAACTTCAGAAAGGCCAATTCGAATAACTTTCAACACTATTTTGAGCAAATAATGCCGAGTTTAACAGCAATGGCATAGATGTCAATGTGGAAAATTTTTACAAACATCTATTTAAAGGAATTGAAATATTCATTCCCGTGTCTATGAGCAAACCGAAGAAATATCCTCCATGGTATGACGATCAACTTATCAGTCTAAGAAAATTTCAAATTATGTTCCCAGGATAGTAAACAGAAATTTACTGCGTATAACCAAAATTTTGAATGTTATTTTGAACTGAGATACAGAAACTATATTCGCAATCTAAAGGATAAAATAAACGGCGATCCCAGACACTTTTGGAAATTTATAAAAACCAAACGCGAAACTGATGGATATTCAGCCTAGATGGCAATCATAACCAACATGTTTGATGAGTTTTCCAATTTGTTTATAAAGCAGATGCCATTGATAATTATAAAGATTCATGACGCCTATTTTCTAAACTGGATCTAGAAATGATGTTTCTTGCTATACATCTAAATCTGTTATTCCTATTATTTGAACTAGTAATATGCAACTCATTTAAAGCAGTGCGCTTCCACGGTATTATATCAACATGGTTTTATCCCTAAAAGATTATTATCTACAAATCTAATATAATTTACTAGCTAAGCAATTGTAAAACTTTAGAATACATTTTCAATATCGGATTTTCCAGCCAGGTTTGTAGCCTGGTTCAAATCTTATTTGAGTAATCGAATCTGGTGTACCACAAGGTTGTCACGTTGGCCCATTGATTAGTACAATCTTCATTAATGGTATTACTGAAGTAATAAAGCATTCCAATATCCTGATGTTGATAGATGACCTCAAAATCTACAAAGCCATCGAATCAGTCGACGATGCCTATAAACTATAGAAAGATATTGACAACCTAGCGTTATGGTGCGAGTTTAATTCTCTGAGTCTCAATATTGGAAAGTGCAAATCTCTATCATTTTACCGAAAAGCCAACCCTGTTACACAAGGCTACAAGATTGGTAATATCTTACTAGGCCTAATCGACCCACCGGATGTGTTAAAGTCAATTAAAATAAATGTTTCTGGTAGACAACTAAGAGATCATGACTTTCTCCACTTAGATAGACACAGGACCAACTATGGCGATAATGAACCAGTGAAGATGATGTGTAAGAATTTCAATAGAACTAACTATTTATTTGAATTTTGTTTAACTAAAGATAACTTTAAAAGTAGATTAATGCAATGTTATGCTCTTCACTGATTTTTCTTGTTACGGATTTATTTTATTTTGTATTTTTTTTAAGTCAAATTTGTAGACTTATTTCAATAGAAATAAATAAATAAAGAATTAAGTTCATATCTAAACCTTGTTGTTAACCTGCACATGGAAGATGGGCGAAACTAAGTTCTGCAAATCACCAGACAGTCATAGTTGTGCTTTTAACATCACCGATCGTGGTCAGATAAAGAAAATTCACTTGTACAACCTACCTCTAGTGAAATTCGAGCTCATTACTTATTAACCGCCGATTCTTATTTATCGAAGTAATCTAATCGAAATCTTCTTGAATACCATTAATTACTCGTATATTCTTATAGATGTGATACGGACAAGTTTTAGTTTATAGAAATATAAAAACCTAAATCAAGAAATCTATAAAATTGATGGTCCAATGTAGCGTAAAATATGTATGTATAGCAGTGAACATATTAAAGCTGATTATTTCAAAGATTTTAATCAACTCTGTGTAGCTACATACAAAAGATGGAAAGAAATGAAAATGTACTTAGACATTCATTTGATACAAAAGCTACAACTACAAACCAAAAACGAAGAAGATCAAAGAATGTATCTTTTGCTCTATCTCCCCATATATACAATTTTGTCTAAATGATAAATTATATTAGAAAATCGTATTTACCTATAAAAGATTTACATCAAAAGAAGTTGAAATTATTTTGTAATTTATAGTTTGGTTGAATTTGATAAATGATTTGCTGGTGATAATCGTGTTGATTAGATCAGAATTTATGTGTTTGTGCGGTTTTGCTCGTCGAAATCGTATAGGTATATCATCTTCCATCAACCGTGTGTTTATATAAAATCGGCGGTAGCATCATTCAACTACGTTTACTTAGATTTACAGTGGCATCATTTTGATGGATATGTTTGCACGAAAGCAATAAATTTTAAATCTAGATCACTCCATTCGGTTGCGATATTATACAAAAATCTTTTCCATATTACAGGCCAAATAAAACAGCAAATTTGTCGCACACACCTAGATAATTTATGTGTCACGAAAATAAATTTAAATAATTTTTCACTTTAATTTGAAACTATTAATTATGACTACTACTATTCTGACGTTTATATGTATGTGTTTGTTGCTCAATTAATGAAACCTCTTTTTAATTATTGTATATGTACCATAATCAGATAAACCGTTTAAGTTAAGAATTTAATAACCGGGTGAACTTCTTAAATTTACGTTAAAATTGTTTGTCACTTTTAATTGCAACAACGAAGAAAATTAGATTTAGGACAACCAACGCACATCATCTTAGAGATTTATGATAATATTGTGCCATCTCAGACATTAAAAATAAACTAAACTTAATTAAAATGAAATAAATGTCGTTATAAATTTTAAGTACCTATCTTCTTTTAAATTACAAGTAATTAAAAGTGTATCTAACTGTTGGTATCTGTATAAGAAGCATAACTATTAATTAAACACCTTAGACATAGAGGTTTATAGAAAATAATGGAGATCGCACGATTATAAAATTCGCAAATTATACAAAAAAGTCATTTGCATATGTTTAATGTGATAATTAAATAAAATAATTAAAGCAATTATTTAATTTATTTCGTTTAACAGTTTTTTAATTGAAAATCATTTACAAATCGACAACCGTGTGTAAATTGTGTATACGCGTAATTTTTGCAAGAACTTTTTAATGTTAAGTTTATTTATATTGTCGCCCAAAGTATACAGAGTGACCCTTAAATAAGTACAATAAACTCGGGAGGAGATGCATAACACTAATCCGAACAAAATATTATATGGGAGCTCATATCTTATTTGTAATCGATAAAAGTTCTACACACAAGGCCAATAATAAGGTACTCGTAATTGATAATATTGATAATCAGTACACTTCAAACTAAAAGGTTGTTAAAATATGTAATTTTTCCGCTTTTTGTCATATGGTGAATGGTCCCCATAGACGGAATCCAACTTCGCTTTTACTCCTTCGCATGTTTTTCCATCCAAAAATAAAAAGCAAATTACGGATCGATATTGCTCTTTTCCTGGCTGCCAAATAAAAACTGACCTGTGACCTAGACGGAAATTTAGTATGGTGTAGTTTGACATTACACGATGGTACTGTCAACTTCCCTCAGCAGCATCACCTGTTTTGAAACACGAGTACTTATTGAAGACCCCCGTAAATTGATAATCAGGACACTTCACACTAAAAATAGTGTAAAAATTTGTATTTTTTCCATATTTTCAAAATATTTGGAATATTTACTGTAATTTTCAGGTATTAGTCGTACTGATCACTTTAAGTTTGGTTCCCCGAAAATAAATCTGACTCGTGTACTTCGCCGCAACTTCATCACTTGTATTAACAAGTGATGAATATTTACGGTTTCGATATTCACAAGTGAACGGATCAATCAATGACGTAATGAACTCTTGATGCTCACTTTATATTTAGACTATAAAGTGAGCATATATTTTACTGGTCCACATTGTCTAATAATTCGCGGATAGTTCAATAAAAAGAGGTATTTTGATTTTAGCGATTGAAATAGCAAAACAAATGAATTATTCTGAAATTCAATTAAATTTTTAAGTTTGTTTAACTCGCTTTCATTATAATTGCTGCGAAGCAATGCATCAATCAGTTCGATAAAAGTCAACAGAAACCTATATACTTTATTATCAGTAAGCATATCATCACCGATAATTAGAGGCAGAAAATGGAACAGGGTCTAAGATTCTTTAGCAGTCATTTTGAATGTCGCATTTATTATTTGAATTTTGTCAACTAGTTGGTTTCCGGATGAACTAATTTCAATATCACCATAATTCAAAATCTGTTTTTTATAATTAAAATACTTTTTGTTATATACAAAATCGGTTAATATTTTGGACAAATTGTATTTGCATACGCCTAGAAAAATGGCATGCAAGGCAAAGGTCACAAGCAATGTAATCCGTTACATGAAAAGATTCGATTTCATTAAAAATCGAATTTTCCTTAACACCTGTTGTGCTCATATCATTGGTACTTAAATCGATTTCATAATTGTCATTGTTGCGTAGTGAGTCGGGTATTTCTACAGTGTCTCTTTATATTTCCAGTTTATTGCGTTTACAAATCCGACAAAATGAAAATGAGTTAAACGATTTACGCCCTAATATACGATTAAGGCCTAAGTTATCTCCTAAAATTTGACCCAACACAAAATGGATATTTAATTTAAAACTTTTCGTTTCGATTAGTACCCCATCCCGCTCTAATTCAATAATTGCATCTACTAAGGGACGTAACGCTCTTTAAGTACCAAAATCTTTGATGTCTCTAGTCTTAATAAATCCTGCTACAAAAATGTTATTTAATTTTGAAATAGGGTGCAATGGCATAGACGGGAAAAAATAATAAACCCACAAACTGTATGTTTTCCTGCATGAGACCCGAGAGCATCATTGATTTCGAAATTATCAAAATAAATATGGTAAGAAATCACTTTTTTCCCGCCAAATTTAATAATCTTTTCTTTCCAAAGCGACCCGTTTATAAAAATTGTTATATTTGCACTTTGTTCTAATTTTGTTGTAATTTCTAAAGTTAATTCCAAAATGTTTTGTGCTTCAAAGTATTTTTTTATTAATATATATCTAAAAGGCATCCCTGTACTGTACTATTGTCTAAAGTTGGCACACCATTAATAAATACTTCTGTTAAATCATTGTTTATTAAATATGCCTTCAGGTTAGAATAAACACCTATTTCTTGAATTAGTTTAAAAAATTTAAATTCCGAATTTAATTTATGAAAAGGATTCAGAAGCAGCATCACAACCTCATCATCATGTTTGCGTTCTTCGGATATATCGCCAGAAAACTGTTTCAAGCAATTTTGTAAAGGAATACAATAAATTTTTTTAATAGCTTCCTTGTATCAAAAACACTGTTTTTCTGGGCAAAGTTGCCTCATCATGCATATTTAAAGCAAATTCAATAATCACGTTTTCTAAATAATCAATACAAAACTTCTTTCGATCTTCCACACACTGCAAGAAACAGTACTTCTTTTATTTGGAAAACTTAAATTAGATAAATCTACACCACAAAGGGAGTTTAATTCGTTTGAAGAGCAGCCCCATCATTATCCAGAATTTGCTGCTTTTCGAGTGTTTTATTATTCGGTGGCATTCCAGAAAATTCGTTAATATGCTTTTCTAAATGAGTTTTAAATTTACAAATACTTTGAAGTATTTGATGACACCCGGTTTGAACGCACTCAAATTTGTAAATTGATGGGGTTCCTTGAGTGTTTTTGAGAGGGAAAACTATATCATTAACGTTTTTAAAATTATTTAAGCAAATAAAGCAAACATGGTATATACGTACTCGTAATATGACGTAAAACAATTCCGTAAAAATATTGTTGCACAAAATGCCACACTTGTTAACTTATTTCTGAATATTTATTTGAATATGAATGTAAGTTTAATTAAAATGTCTATACATTTTCTTACCGACTCACACTTATATTTTATTTCGTCGCAGCGCACAAAAGCCTTCTGCACATTCTCGAACTTGTTACTACTTGACACTATAACAATTGCTTGTGACATGCTCCAATTTAGATTGCAGTTCGTTTAAATTCATAATAAGTGAAATAAAATCTGGTTGGCTTAAATTTAGGATTGCATCGTTTGGGCTGAATGATCGAATGTAATAGGAGTACTATAATTGCATTTTTTCCATCTTAATTTAAGAGATAAATGTGAATTAATAAAAGAAATATCTCTCCCAATAATTCCTTGTTTTTAGTATCTTTCACTTCGGATTTTAAGTGCGGCATTTATAAATGAATCAAATTTATCAATTAGTAGATTTTCTTTTCCTTCGAATTTAATTTGGAAATCAATATCAATCTTTGAAGTAAAAATGAAGAAAATTTTTATTCTATTAGAGTTTGAATAGAACTCTACCAGTTTATTATGAAATTTTAGTATTCTGGCACTTGTAGTGCAGTGTGTGATAACAGAACCAATGGAATTTATCTAAGTTAAATAAAAAGTATTTATTGATATTTGAAGTACAACAATTCTGCAATTTCTTCGGCTGTGCTGATATTATGCAATATAAGCGTCAAGTACAATATAATTTAAAATAATTGATCAATAAGATTACCAATTGATAGCAGAGATGTGATTTTAATAATGGCCACTCGTTCAAAAAGCATCCAATTGAGGTTTGCTTCCATTTCTCGGGGACGATCTCAATAGGCTCAAAATAATTTTTTAGCCAAATTTTATTTTCATCGAACTTTTCTGAAATATTAAAAATTTTATTTTTTGATAAGTTGTAAGTAAAGCAAAAGAAATATAAAATTTATATAAAATTACCATCAACAATTAATCGAGTAGCTGGAGGCACATCCATATCTCCACCGATTTGTGTAACAGTACTGCTAGCTGTATGGCTCACCTTTAGAAATTTAGTCCCAAAACAATGGTTGTTCCATCTATCAAATAATTTTCCCGATGCCTTCCGTTTACCTAGCGTGGTAAATAGTATAGTCACTCTGTATAAATTCAATTTGTTTAACAAGGTATTTAAAATTTATATTTTTACAAATATACTAATATTCTAAAGGAGTACGGGAAAATTAAAATAAAACGCGGCTATTGATTGGCTTCCAGAATGACTACCGAGAGAATCCCCCGTATCAAAGTCATCATAATATAAGTTAATTGGTATAACACTTTTAAACTGAAATTTTTCCATTTTTTTCTTCCAAAGTTTTCCTTGTACTAGATTGGTTATATTATGCGAATGACTTTCTTGAAGGCTTTTGAGATTTTCTAAAGTCTTCATTAGAATTCCGGGTCTTTCAAAAAATTTACGAATTTGAAATTTGATTGGCATTATGACCCCTATATATACTTCGGAAGTTTCTGTATGAATTACGAATGAATTAATTGTTCCATGTAACTCGGTGAATTTCCCTTAAAGGCCTTTCACAAACATCGAACAATGTTGCACACTTATTTCGATTCTCATCGCCAGATATACATAGAAGAATTTGCAATTTTAACTCATTAACAATATTGTTAATAACCAGTTCTGATATATCTGATACTATACTGTTCAGTAAAGTTGTGGTAATATTGCTCTGTTTAGTTTACATACAAATAGTAAACAGTGCTCGGCTTAGTCGAATTAACAAGATTTAAGTTTTCATCACGCATGCTTTATTTTGATTGCGACCAGTAGAAACCAGGTTATTATAATTTTCGCATCGGTTGTAATGGCGCTTTAGTCTACTTGAGTCAGAAAATATCGAAATACATCGGTCATTAGGACATTTATAACTGTAGCGACCAGGCTTAAATCCATGAATTTTTTTAAATGTTTGGTATATTCATTGATATTTGAACATACAAAATTACATCTTTCACAATTCATTATTCATTCATTAATTGTAAAAATGTTTCGTATGCTGGAAGATAAAAGTCATACTATATTATACTATATTTCTTAGCTCCACATATTAATTTATACTAGTGTTGCCTGTGGTCGATATTCCACCAAACTTATTCTAAGAATAAAACAAACCAACAAACCTGACAACAAACATTCACCACTCTATTGCGAACCATTTTGAAAATCCTCGCATGCAATGAAATTTTATAATATTTTATGTTTCATTTGAAATTTTATGGGTCAACGATTTGATTAAAAACAATATTTTTAGTAAACACTCTTTCATTGTTATACAAATGACCCTGTTCAGAAGAATTTGAAATACAAAATGTTAATCCATCAAATGATCGAGCTCAACTGGCTGCTACATACAACTGACCACATGTAAATACTGGTTGTCGTAATAATATTCCGACCTTTTGAAATGTTTGCCCTTGCGATTTGTTAATGGTCATAACAAAGGCACGAATGACCGAAAATTGAGTGCGTTCAAAATCAAACGAATCCGAGGAATTGAAATTCTCTTTCCACGTGTAACTCCAGTCAAAACAGCAATTTCTATGCATTTGTTTTATCCTCATTCTTGTGCCATTTACAAATCCTTTTGTTGAATTCAAATTTCGTAAATACAATTGATTTTTAATTCCAATTTGTGTGTGGTGGCAAACCGCACTCACATTCAATGAATTTAAAAATTCAACGGAGAAACCATTGACCCGACTAATATCATCACAAATAACTCTATCATAGCTATAATAGGATTTAGCTTGACCTGGTATTTGATTCAAAATGTCCGAATTAATTAACGAAAAATCTTCATTTCTCGGAGCTACTATGACGGAATTTGAAATATTATTATTTTCAATATTTGACGAAATATCACCAATTAAGTCAGTACGTGAACCGTGAGGAATGACATCGCACGAATGATCGCTTAGATCATTTATTAATCGATCAATGGCCTTCAAGGGATTAAGTGAACCCATAGATATTTCATCAATAATAATTAATGAAGCGGATTTTATGAAATTTGCTTGATTACTATCAAGTGATATACTCGAAACCGAACTCTCTAAAATTGGAATTGGTAATTTAAATATATTTTGTAATGTTCTGCTATTAATAAGTAAAGTTGAAGCAATTCCAGTAAATGCAGTAGAAATACAAACTAAATTTAGAGAATGTAATTTGTGTATAAGCGCTGTTTGAACAAAAGTTTGTCCACAGCCTGCATGAGATGTTAAAACAAATACATTAATTCATACCGGTTTCATGATGCATCACTTCACGCAAAACTGAGTCTATAACATTATACGTTGTTCATTATTTGCAACATCGTAAAACGCAGTAAAAAGAAAAGGAGCTCCATCTGTATCAAATTCATACATAATTCTAAAATCTTGCACACGTAATGATGTTGGAAGACCAACTTGTTGACATGATGTATTAGAGTCATAAATATTTCTTCTAACTCAAGTAATGCAAAATTGTATGAACCATTTTCAGCTTGATTTCGGACAAAATCTTCACTCAAATATTTTTTAAATTCTCTTCATAATGCTAATGCATTCCCAGGAAATTTCAATGCACAAATGAATTTAAACAATTCTCTTAGCTGCTTCGGTGTTTTGAATTGAACTGCTTCTAATAAACAATGACGCCACTCATCATCATTTGAAGCAATCCCACGCGCATGACATGCAACAGTAAATGTCGGATATAAAACCCCTTCATAAGTCCTCAAATCATCAACATTTTTAGGGCTACGCACGTGAAGTTATAATACGCGCAAATGAAATAGTTCCACATTTTTCGTTTTTCCACATTTAGGCTCTTGCCATCTCTTTCGATTATCAATTCATACATAATGTAATGGTACTTCAGTGTACAATAAATTATTGGCACGATGATCAACTGAATTCAAATGGAAGAAAGCTAATAATTTGGTTTCCCTTACATTAGCTGCCGCTTCGTTTTCTTCTTCGTGTCTGTAGTACACATTTTGCCTTTTAGGTAAATGACAATCAAGTCTAATTATCGAATGTGTTTGATATTCGATATCGAATCTGAATTTCATCTATTTCCAATTCTCCATTAATTTCATTATTAATAACCCCAACCTTTAAAACAGCACAATCATATCCATTGTAAATATATTTTACGTTTTTAACAGTTGTACATATTTCTACGTTGATATGACAATTAAATTTGGCCAGTTTGTATGGATTATAAGGCACAACGTAGTGATTATCAACTGAATTCCCTCTGACTTCGACGCTTATACCGTTATCTCTTCTTCTGTAAACAGGATAGCCATTACACACAGAATTAGGATTTAAATGACCACACGAAATTCATCATTTTGAGTTAACATAACTAAAATATATGTGCATGAGGTAGACCCCTCTTTTCAAATTCAATGGTATAAATCAAAGCTTCAACTTTACCAAATATATGCTTAATCATAACGCAATTAATTAATTCTTTTAATTTCAACTTTAAACTCTAACAATAATGTGTGGACGAACATTAGAACTTCAACATTATCAATGGACTCAATAAGCTCCGGCCAACGTGGATTGCAAGTCATAGTTATAAATAATGAAGGTTTGCCGAAATGTGGAACAATTGTCTAAACAGTTCTGATACATAACTATTTCTCGGTGCACCAACAAATGATGATGGTAAAACAACTCTTCGTCCCACGGCGAAAAATCAAAAAATTTGTTTAATTATTGTAGACTTCAGCTCGAAGATTTGTTTGATTATTTCGAATAAAATGTAATCTGCTTCTTTCAATGCGAACATACATATCAACAATCCATTGCAAGAAAAATTTTGTGACATGATGTAAAATACTAAAATCGTCGCGAATTGCAAGTCGGTATTCGGGATTATCACTACCGCACAGCCAAAGTTAACATGCACCACAATACGAACGCCTCTACCGCCTAAACATTATAAGCACTTATAGTCTGACGTAAAATATTCATTCTGTTAAAGTCGTTAGTTAAATTTGTTTTGATGAGTGCAGAAATATCATAAAAAAGAGCTTTAGTAGTTGTTTGCAGAAATCTTCTATACATTAAACTTGGTTCAAATCAACTCTAATATCAGGCTGATTCAAAATGGAATTAAATTTTAGGTGTAAAATTATTGATTGAATGAATGTGAGAAACAGGAACTCCTGATGTTGTAGGGGTAAGAGTGCTGTTTATTGATTGAAGATTCGTTGATAACTATTGTCCGTCGTAGTTTTAAGTTCATTCTCAAAACAGGAGATTCATGATTGTAACTGTGCGAAGATGTTGATGTTGTTTTTCTTAGAGTCATTACTGTAAGATTGCAGCAAAAATGATCGAATAATCTTCAAAAATGAACTAATTTTGATTAATGAGCTATGCATGATTCATAAATTCAGTTGTAAGTTGATTGTTGTGTCCGAAATATTATGTCTAACGAGGCTCTCGTGGCCATACATTACCAAATTATAGGTAAATACTTATTCGTCAGTTTTTATTCTGAAATTTTTAAGGTTTAGTATTGGCCGGTGGCCCAAGATTTAATAACATTTTTCGACTAGTGTTGGTCTCAATTGATACCATCACGTTGGAAAATACTATTATAACAAGGCTCTCGTGATCATTTATGACCTTACTATAGCTCCATAAATACTCGTCAATTTTAACTCTGTTTTGGCATGCGTCGTGGCATTCGTTTCTAACAAGGCTCTCGTCAAAATGTATTATGTAGCTTTTAAGTTTTGAAATATCGACCAAATTGCTAAGTGGTTAGAGCTTTAGCGATGGAATCGGAAGGTACAGGGTTCGAACCCCGATAGAGGCAGGATAAGAAAGGAATATTTCATCATATGAAGTTACGATCTGCGATGAAAATGAACACAACTATGACCCTTTGTTGGAGTGCCGAACTGGGCTGGCATGGAGCTTTGCAATGTGCAGTTGGTTACGAAAATATAATCAATAGCCGTACGTCCTCGATTTAGCAGCCGACTGCTTAATGTAAGGACGTGAAAAGCGAACTGCGAAAGAGTTTAGAGTGCTTCGACCCCAGAGCAAATTGAAAAGGTAATACAGAAATTCTACAGAAAGGTTTAGGAATTGGTCCGCAATACCATTGTATTTTTCAATTAGCTATTAAATAAAAACTCGTTAATTTTTACACTGTAACTTCTAAGTTTTATAATTAGTTCACGATGCTATAATATTTTTCGACTTGTTCTGGCCCTGATAATAAATTTAATTTTTTTTAGTATACGAGTACAAATGTATATCGCAATAGTTTATTTTACATCGTGGTGAAAATAAAATTATATACATAAATAAATAAATACATTTAATTTAAAATATTTAAAAAAATTTAATTTAAATCACGACCGTGATAAGATTTTTCAGATTTACTTGGATCACAAAAAATAAATTCGTACAACTTGACATTGAGAATATAGCATCGTTACAATCTGGTGACTTAAAATTGGTTTTGACAGATCAAATACTTCATGGTAGCACAAGCCCCGAAATAAGATCATTCTTATTTAAAATGGATTTAAAGTAATTTAATCTATAGCCAAATTTGTATGACAATCGAATTTCTTGCAGAAGTCTAACACCCCATAAATTAGCAACAGCATTTATACGTAACAAGTCTGTTTGTATTAAACTAATATTGCACAGAAAGCGCGGTACACAGCAGAAGGAATAAGAATTTATTTATTTCACCGTAAATAAATTTATTTTTGTCTTTATTTTAAGATTATAACCAATCCTATCGTTAAGATATTATTAATCCCAAGTAATTTAATAACGTCGCTTTTTGATTACTCAATAAATAATGAATGACCTTGATATTTAACTAAATTACGTAAAATATTTCCAATTCTAAAATCAAAAGACTTTAGTAAGCGACGAACCCGAATTTACCTTAAACACATAATAATATTAAATTTAATTGCTTCCTAATTACAATATAACAATTTACGGAAAACTTTCTTAAAGTCGATTTTTTGTATCTTTACTATCAAAACAAAAAACGAATGCAGTTATAGGGTAATGTTGAACAAAAAATAAATAAAAAAAAACTTTAAAATGCAGACTCGTGCGCAGCTCGCGTGCTGTCTATTTTTCTGATGTCGCTATTTTCATTCTTTGGTATACAAATTTTTTTTTTTGTTTTCTTTCAATAAAACAAAACAAACGTAAAGAATATAACGTTTCAACACAAAAGAAATCCAATTACAATTTTTCTGTTTTTTTTATAGATTTGTGGTTTTCGTATTAAGAGTATCTATCGCTCGATATAATAAGAAGAATTCCTTTAATAGACAAAAATTCTGTTTATAAGACTAAAAAATGAAAACACAATGTATAGGTAAATTATGTTTCTTGTTTTCTGTCATGAAAATGGGTTGGTTGAAAATTTTCTTTGAAATCGATATATTTTTTGTTTGTCTATTGTTTATGTTGTGTTGTTGGTTTCGTTCCGTATCTGCATTACATATACGCGAGAGTACCTTGGTTGTTCTAAATTTCATGTCTCTTTACTTTATTTCTTTCTAAAGACAATTATATTTTGTTTTAGGTTTTGTTTCTTTTTCGTAGTCATTAGGGTCGCAAGGTATGATGATGGGTCAACCAAATGGAATTTCTTTCAATTTTACATGTTTTTTTAATGGGAAAACATCTGTGCGGTTTTATGCTCTATTTCGAAAAATGAATGTTTCAAAATTTAAAATTGTATCGATAAATGTTTTTTTATAAATCCAAGAATTAAAAATTTGTATGCATGGGATTGACATGAGGGTTTAGAGATGAAATCAACCTAAAAACAAAATTAAATTTGAAAAGAAAAACTTTAAATGACTGAGTTTAATTTTCCAAAATCTGAACAGAACAATTTTGTCTATTGTTCAAAATAATTAAACCAACTTGCTGCGCTTAAAAACAAAATCGGGAATGACAATGTTATTTGTTGCCATAAATTATTGCATTACTGCGACATCTATTGAGTATAAAAAAATGTATCATTTAAAATACTACGACTATACAATTCTGGTCTGGTAAGTGTTGATGCTGCCGTTTTCAATGAAAGTGCGTTATCTAAACCTTCAGAGCCTCGAAAGTCGTATGTGGTGCGCCCGACGACCGGCCTCTTGCACGAAAGTAGATTTTCATCTTTGATGATCACAATATTACCTTTTTGCTGAGTATATTTTAGTCTTTACCATCTGTAACGATGTTGCAAACTGTTTAGGTAATCATTAATATATCATTTCCTAAATAGTTGAGTTCTGAATTAAAAATTATAATTTTATTGATTTTGGGCTAATTATTTGTTATTTTAAAAATGAGCCTTGGAACTTTTATCGAGTTCATTGTCAAAGCTAATATCAAAATAACCATGAACTTGAAGTGAGTTCGAAAGCTCAGCATTAAATAGCTAATAAAGAGCCCAAAACCAATTAAATTGTATTTTCTACTTCATTAATATTACTCAATAAAGAATTTACTGGAGTCCTTAATTTAACGATTCCCTATCTCGATGTGGGACGCCGATTAAATCATATCTTGGAATCGAACCCGAAGCAGATCCGATCAATACCACATACCTGATGCAGTTCAAAGAATATTTAAATAAACTCACTATTCAATTATAATATGTATCATCCTCGGAACCGAATGGCCAAGTTGGAAAAGCACATTCAACTATTAAAGGAATTTTTAATACCAACCGAGATAAATTTTCAAATGCAAGTACTCTAACTGGAATAGAACTGCCAGTAGCCCTGTACAATAATTCAGTACATTCATCGACCGGTTTCACACCGAACGAAATTATCTATAACCAAAGTAATCTAATGAACTCGGAAGGAATACAAGAACAAGCCAATAAATAGAATTATTATGCAAAATGATAAAAAAGAAGAACCCCCTAATTTAACAGAGAATCAATTGGTTTACATTAAACCAAACATTAGAACTAAATCTCAGCCTAGAGGGGTAGAAACTAAAATACTCGTAAAAGTTCGAATTTTTGAATCATAGATTTGACGCTAAATGGATGAATTTCCTATGATTGTGTATTTTATTCGAGTGCACTGAAGATAGACGGAATGTACGGAACAATCACAATAAAAACCATTACAATAGAAAAACAAAAGAAAAAAGAAAATAAAAGACATAAACCATACAACTTTTAGAACACCAAGAAACATTAAGAGAAATAAAAACAAAATCAAAGATTAAAGAAGTATGAATTGTAAATTTTTTTTTGTTGTCATTTCAGAAATGTTTATTATACAATATTTAATAATTTTAATTTTTATCAATCATATTAAAGTTAATGCTCAAAGATTAGAAATCAAAAATTTAAATGAAGATCCAATATTAATACAAAAATTAAATAAATGTAGGATTCAAATAGGAATCATTAGAGGCATTCATCCAATAAATATAAACAATCTAGAATTTACAATAGAGTTAATTATGAAAAATGTAGTAGATAAATTAGATAGAGATGAGTTAGAACTTTATACTACAGTCAAAGAAAAATGTAAAAGTTTACAAAACAACCTACTCCAAATAAAACCACCAAAACAACTCAGACAAAGAAAATGGGATGCACTGGGATCAGGATGGAAATAAGGATAATCAACGCCAGACTGAATGGACTTGTAATCGAGAACAACCAGCAATACCAAATCAATGAACTGCTGAACAACCGAATAAAACTTTTAATTTTTAACTTTACCTTTTAACGAAATAAAAACCGAAAACGAGGAAATACAGGGAGCTCTACATATAGTCTCCAGATGGTACGCCAGATGAAATCAGTCCAGAACATGACAGCAATCGAGCAGGATATCTTTAAAAACAAAAATCTCATAGAAGAAATCTCTTTGAAACAGTATCATCACCAGAAATGGATATGGTCACTTTCGAGAGGGCTGTCCTTCTCATCGATATGTGAAATCGTGGCACTATCATGCATATTACTGAGAAAAGGCTCAATAATAAAAAATGTCCAAAGTTCAAGTAAACTGAAAGACACAAAATTGGCATACAACGACCTGCTAAAGAAAGCTGGCTTAATATTATAAGTCGAGGACAACTTTTTCCTACCTCCGGGAGGAGTTACAGTCCCAAGATGTCCCATGATTTTTTCATGGGAAATGCTAAATAAATAGTGAATAGTGAAATGAATAAATTAAATAAATGTTTTTTTTTTCGATTCAATAATCCAACAACTCATAATTATATGCTGAATAATCTGCATTACCACAATTCGGATGGATAACAAAGACACTATGTGCATTAGCATCACTATGTGCACTATGTGCATAGAACCACCTTTCCTTATCAATAAAAAAATTTGATTTTTGGAAAGCAAATTGAGGAAGGACTAACAGATGACCCATCCTGTACTTGTTGGTGCTCCTATTGAAATACTAATTGAATTTAATAGTCGTTAAGTATTCAACGTAAAATATGCCATCTAAAATACAAACATAATATAAATAATTTTATTTCATTGAAATTATTGTAAGATAATAAAAGCTTAAAATTAGAGTTAATTGGTATTCCATTTTAAAAGTTCATTACAGCCTAAAAATGTCCTACAAAAAAATCACACAGCTTACAGAAAATCAAGTTTTTTACTTACCATAGCCTTGAAAGGGATCAGCGATTTAATTGCGTCGAAATTTTACGTAAACGGTTTTAGTTGTATTTTGATGTCCTCATAAATTGTATCGCCATTCTCACAGGCGATTCACGAGCACTTGGCATGTGCCGTCGAATTCGTTGAAGTATTGACCTCCTCGTCTGTAGGAAATATGATTGATTGATTAGAATGTACGGCCAAGACTAAGCAGGAATCCCGGATACGCTGGGTCTATCGTACACCCTTTTACATATAACAAGATGGTGGGATAGGAAAGGTTATTACATATGATAGTCTTGACCCGGTTACAGACACCTAAGTAGTCAATAGTTAGTAAAGCACAAGACGGCATAATAATTTTTGTTTCCTGGATATATATAATCAGCAATCACTATCCTAAAAAAAATTTAATTTGTAAATTTCCTGAAATAAAACTTCATTATTATGAGTGATTAACCATTTTCTCCACCCATAAAATTGACAACCAGCGATAACTATTTATCCAACTTAGAACAAGCTAACCAAAACCTTTACAAATTTACAGTCTCCCGACCAACCTAGAAAACAATTTAATCAAAGAAGTGCCATGAACCCCGAAAAGACAAAAACTATCTAAGTACAGCAATATTTGTCCGCATTTAAATTTTATTCTGTAGTCTCCAAGCCATCTATAATTTCAAAAATTCAAACATCCGCTGAAATATCAAATTTATTAGCAAACCTGGTTATAGCCATTGTGATTAATACCTTGTCTGCTTCCATAAAAAATCATGAAAATTTGTAAGCTTAATAAAAAAAATCTAGAAGATGAAGGAAAAGAATCGAAACTTGACAAACGATTTGACAAATCAAGTGAATTGGAGTTTTTGTCAAGTTATAGCAAAGTGTGGTGGAGCACAGGCAGCCGATATAAACATCGGGCAGAAAATGAACCAATTAAGAACAACTGAGGCGAAAGTAATGGATATGTGGCCTACATACGAAGAAGAATACTAAAACGGTAAAGATTTTTGAGGAGTTACAGTGAAATTAAATCGAACGGGCTCGACACTATATATCAACGAGTAATCAACCCTCCCATGATTCGGGAGAATTATAAACAAAAATATCATACTACTAAATTAAAATTAGAAAAGAAACCATAAAAAAAGTTTTTAAAATAATTAAAAACATGATATGACAGATTATATTTATACTTAGTTTAGGAGAATGATACCCCGCCGAAAGAAATTTGTCCATGGTGGTCAAAAAGTTGGTTTTAAATTATTTGGTGTTAAAAGAAATCTCTTTATGGTGTTTCGGCCCGTCAATAAGTCGATCAATTATGGTTAAAACTGTCATAAAAAACAATTTCAGAGTAGTTACTGGGGGGGGTTTTTAAAAAACTTTTGAAAAAAAATACTGATATTAGAACGACTTAAAAACATCTTTGATTATTACGGCCCTATGCCAGATTTCTTATGTTGCTCTTAAGAATTAACTTACTCAAAACATTATCATAACTAATATATTTTCTTTTGTTTTAAAAATTGTTTGCGTTTTCGAAAATCACAGCAATACAAATTTCCTTTTAGTGATACAAGGCTCCTAACGGTGAATAGCAAAAACAAAGTTTTTCTTATGAAAACTTTCTATGGCAGCATATATTTGTTATATTTTTTCCGATTTCTATATTTTATCAATATCAAGGAGACAACTTTGTGTGGAAACAAAAATAGTTGAATTTTTCAACATATCTCCTCGTGTGTAGTCAAAAGTTCAACGAACCCATCGGTATATGCCAAGTACTCGTGAATCGCCTCTGCATCGAGATTCAAACGGCTATATCCATAAACATCAATTTTAAATTTCGGGCTGAAAGTTCTTGCTAGACTGATAGTGGCCGCTTTCAGGTTAGATTTGGGCTATCTAGGTTTTCCAACACTTGTAAAGATAATTTAAAAATACTTAAAAATTGTATTTATAATTTCGGGCTGAATGCGCTAAATATCATTACAGATTATCATGTCACATTTTACTGTCGCGACAATACTATTTTTTCGGGCTGGGATATAAAATGTTCTCGATAGTTATAGTTTAGTATGGCTAACAGGCTTTTCAACTGAATATTGGGCTAGCTTTATATAAATGAAGTCTGACTATGCCACCAAGCATAGTAATATATCTTAAAAATACATAAAAGTAATTTTAAAACTTCGGCCTGAAGAATGTTATAAATGTCATGACATTATACCATGATATTGTTTACTGTCACGATAGTGACTTTTTTCGGACTGGGATAGTGAACTCTCACGATTGTGATAGTTTGGTGTTATCATCGCGTTTTTTCGGGCTGAGTATCGGGCTAGCTTCATATACATCTGAGAACAGACCTACATAGACAAATAGGTTATTTTATTCTACGGCGATAGTGTTTTGTCTTGGACACAGGATTGATTTATCAATGTTCTGGGCTCGTTTAATGAGGCAGGTCATTTCTAGTACAATATGGATTATTCGTCCATTTTAAAGCTTTCGGAAATCCTGAAGCTTCGGCCTAACACTGAATCTGATTTGTAATTTAAATGTCACCACATACTCCAATACATTTCTATAAAAGAGCTTCAGTATAAAACACAAACAAATAATTTGATGTTGCCGCAAATATTCCACCAACCTAATTTCACCGCTCTGTAACAAGACTGTACCATCTAACATATAATTATATAGATTCACCTTGTATATTCAGCATCTATCCATGTACTTAAATATAATAAATTTTTGTGATATGCCAAACGCGAATATTTTATTATAAACAATCAATTTATCCAATTAAATTATATAAAATTAAGATTATAAAAAAAGTCCAAACGCTTACGGGTGTTTTCATCTCAATGATTGTATCATTGCGTGATTGAAAAGATCTTAATTCAAAACGTTTTTTTTCCATATATTTTTTTATTAAGCGCGCGCTATTTCGCTCGCACCACTCTGCGCGCACCATTAAATGCTACCGTAAGAATTGGCTGAGAAATTAAACATTTCTACGATCTATTATTTTCGAATTAAAAATTTTCATACCGCCGAGTTGAGGTACATCAAGACCATTTTTACTACATTAAATGATTGATAACAAATTTATTAAAATTTAATTATAGATTAAAATTCTTTCGTTATGTATAAAAGAGGAAGTTGGGTTTGGTGTACAAACATATTGTTAAGAAAAGAATTAAGATTTCATAGAGTATCATATAGCTGGTATACAAAAAATATGTTAAGTGTTGATTTGTTACGGCCTTGAACAATTTGATTAATTTTAGTTTTTAACATATACCCCTGTGTATACGTATTCTAAGCAATTTGGATGAATTTAATTTGAATTTAATTGGGTTTGGCACACTTTTAACACACAGATTAAAGTGTTGATTGATTTGATATTTTGATTGAAAATCATGCAGTAATTGTTCACATATATAATATGACTCATTGTGCTTTTTGAATGGTTTTCTGTTTTTGCTTTGGGATTTTATTAACAAGGTATCGCCCGCTTGCGCTTATATGCGTCTTGTTATGCAATACTTAGCCGCCTAATTTAAATTTAATGAGATTGGTATTTTACGCTTCTATATACATAAGAAACCAGAAGCTATATACATTATTTTTTATACGACCGACGGTCTGTCATAATAAAATTAACAAGCCGCACGCTATGTACTCGTACACTAGAACGATGTGCAGTTAATTAATTTAAATCGCGATTTTATTAAGGACGTAAATATTTTAAACCCGATTTCCTGTGGACATTAATTAAATTCGTGATTCAGTCCCTATGTTAGTGATGTCGTAACTGTACACCTTTTGTCTTAATGATCTTGGCTCCCTTTATATTCTTTTTATGATTTTCATTTTAATTGTGTTAAAATTTTGTATTTCCATCAATTGATCCACATTTTACAACAACAAAGACGATGTACGGGGTACATAAATTACATTGTATGGTAATAAACCAACTCGATAATTTTGGGAAATCGTCTTACACCAAAATGTATAAATTAAAAGTAATAAATAATTTTAATTAAAATTTGTCATTTTACTGTCGAATTTATTTTGCGGTGACACACAAATTTATTCTGGTATCAGAACATCCAATAAAAGTACATAAATCAAATCCGTATATACGCGTATGTGATGAAGAATATTGCTTATATGCCTACGTATATTATTTTCAGTCTTTCTTATTGAAAGATTCACCAAAGTACGCATCACTGCGCGCATCTTATTACTCGTGTAACAAGTAATTGAGAACAAAATTAAGAGATTTTGAAGACCACAACAGTTTTCTTTAATTTTTTTTGCGTATAATTTCAATATTTTCGTATTTAATTACATTATCACAATGTCGGTTTAAATATAAATTTAATTGTGGAAAGACAAGACTTATAACAAAAAAGGCCGCAGAAAATCAAAAAATTATAGTGAAAATTCTAATCCATCAATTTTCCCCAAATTTTCCTGGTAGTCTTAGTATGACCTAAACTATTAGAAAAACAACCGAAAGTATTGGTTACTAGTAGAAGTTTTTGTGATATCGGCCAAAAACTGATAATAAATTGATAAAAAAATTTAAATTTTTAAAAGGATTTGTTATGAAATGGCCTAGTTTAGTCCAGCATGAACAGATCCTAGAATTTTGTCCTAAGTTTTGGACCCCTGATCAATACTTTTATCCAAATTTCATCGTCATTGTTTTAGTATGGCGGAAAGACGGAATATTGTTAAATTTCAAGATTTGATTTACCGAGTTCCATTATTTCGGAGATCAATCAATTTGTCATTTTAAGGATCACTTTTAATAGTTTATTCCGCTGGGGTGTTTTATTTTGTGAAAAAAGAGATACAAAATGAATAATAAATTTCCGCTGGTAATTATATAACAACATAAATTCTCTTTTGTGATTGTGCTGCCACTTGCGGCGAGTAGCGAAATCTCTTATTTTCCGCTGAGAGATTTCCGCTATCTTATACAGCATTATTAAATCTACATTTGAAATCATAACCAAAGTCCGCAAAATTATTTTGATATTCAAGAACTCGCCTGTATAAAATTCTATCTAGCAGAATTATGTTAAAGAAGTCGAAAAGAAAGAGCTTTACTTGAAATTGGATTATTCCAAGACACCTTGGAATAATCTTGAATCGATGCTAACCAGATATCATCGCATTAGCAAGCACGTTCATAAAGGCATCTGCAGAAGGAGAATAAGCACACTGAATTGAGCGACGAGTTTCTATTAAGCCTAAAACGAAAACTAACGGATCGCAGATGCAGTCGTTTGTTATCTACTTTTAAATATTTGAACGATTTTGTAAATAGCTGCCGTGAGAGTGAGAAGTCGACATTCTTCCATCCATGTTCCAAAACAGAGTTAATTAAAGAAGCCAAGGCATACCTGCTTTGTCTTTTTCCTTCAAACATTTGAAAACAGCGATGAAGAAGATGACATGGCAGCCAAACGCAAGCATTGAACGACATGCAGCGAACGAACTTTTTCCGTCGTTTTTAGAATGAGCTAAATGTATATGCAAAAATTGGGCAGAAAACACAAAACGTTCAAAGACTGATAGGGACATTAAATACAATAAAGCCAACGTCGACTCAAAACTAGCGCAATTTTTCGATATCGGGGAATTTTGTGTCACAAACGCGTTTGTGATTATCAAATATCAAATGCGGACATTGACAGTTTTTTTAAAATTTAATTTAAGGACATTGACAGTTTTTTTTAAATTTAATTTAAATAAAAAATGTTTTGAATTGTGTGTGATACTCAATTGAATCGTAACTTTTATTTTGTAAAAAGGTATTTCAATTGTTTTTGTTTTGCTAGTTGGTTTCAATAAAATTGGTAATGTTTTAAACAGAAAAAATACATTTTTTTTATTTATTTGTTTTTACAGTGGTTTTAGAATATTTTTCATTCTTATTTTATGGTTTTTTAATTTTCCCGATTTCTCGGGAAATCCCGAATGTTGAATCTCGGAAAAGTTCCGAATCTCGATATACTGGTTTTCTCGGGAAATACCCAACCCTACTTATAGGAGTTCTATGAATTTGAATAAATTTTCAAATTTTATTTGAACCGATCCTAGAGATGTTCACGGGGTCTCACCTACATGGTCAGACAGATCAGTCAGAACCCTATGAGTATGGTGAATATGACCTAATTATGATGATTTTTAATTTGTCTAGAGACATTTTTACGTTTACGGTTATATCCTCTATCCCAGAAATGTTCACGCGATCTATTTCATATAATCGAAAAGGTCAGAAAATTGTCTATCACAAAAAAGTTCACTTATTTGTCTATTTAGCTTCATTGTTTTTCTAGTTTCCATGGTATCGAAATTTCGAAATGTCAATTGGGCAAACTTCTAAGTTGTGTATGGTACAGTAATTATCATCATAACCAAACCCTATCCAAAACTATCAAAAGTCGAACCTTTGAACTATCCAAAAGTATAAACGTGACTCCGTGAACATCTGTAGAATTTCTGTAATTTGATTATTTACAATAAATCGGGTTCGTAGCTTATTTGTGAATGGGAATTGGGTAAAATTCCAATTGGCGAAGATACCAACATTTCCAATTGAGAATACAATTGAAAATGAAGAAGTTTTAAATTTTGGAAAACATGGTGAAAATTATCATTCGGATCCCATTTTCACAAAAATGGTAAACAATTTGCTGACCTGTTCGAATATATGAAAGAGATCCCGTGAACATTTCTGGGATAGAGGATATAACCGTAAACGTAAAAATGTCTCTAGAGAAGTTAAAAATCGTCACGATCAGATCCCGTTTACCACACTCATAGGATTTTGAGATCCCGTGAACATCTCAAAACAACATCTCACAAAATTTAGAAACTCCTTCTTACACCACCTTTCCCAAAACAATTACTAGGGCTTGAATTTGATCGTTAGTTCAAAGGGAGGATATGGAAAGGATTCATGTTGTATCATTTTTGTGATGCAATTTCGATCGCGCATAAAGCAGATTGCAACGATCTTTGTTTATGCGACTTTCTTGTAGTATCATTGGGCCTAAGATAAAATATTTCAACTCTTAGTATACCAAAACGAGACTAAGAGGCTAAATATTGATATTATGTCCGCTGGATTAAAAATCCGTTGGTATGATTTCGTGTATTTGGTTCGCATTGGTTTTAATAAATTCGTGGGTGTTTTAAGCTGAGTGTCAGCATGATTGCTGAATCTCACGTTTGTTTGAGTGACGTTCCATTTTGTTAAGCTAATTCGGCTATCTCCTGCTGTTCTACGAGCGAAAATCGTCTTTATGCTTTCCGGATTAGAGTACCGTTTCTGTATCGGCTCTATGATGCACAATACTATAGCTTTTCCTAATTCATCATCATTAAAAGAAATTATATCGGTTAGTTCATCAATTGCTTCAACTGCAACATCTAACTGTTCTTGTTCAAGATGGCTGCACAATGAGCGAATGATCTTCTTATGGCACTGGTCTGATGATCGAAGACAATTTTTCGATTGGCAATTAACAGTATAGTCGATTCTCTCAGCTGTACCCAACTATGACGGGCTTGCATACAGATACTCGCATACAGCAAGCCGTTATTTTTGACATACATACATTTTCTACACATGTAGAATATTAATTATCTATGCCATAAACACAATACGGTACAACGATGAATAACAGTTCTCGTACCGAAAAGAAGAAGACGCACGTGATAAGAAACGCAAAGAAATTATGCAGTTAACTTTGAACGAGTCGAGGAGAAAAAACAGTTGACTCATTATGGGCATGGATGTTGAAAACTCCAACCGTCAATATCTTTTTCGCACATCGGTGGTATACCGACCTTGTGTTCGATTATAACTTGAAATGCATTTTGTTCACTTCTGTTTATTTGTAGGGGTACTCACAGATTAAGCCTTTATAGTATCTGGTTATTCTAACTACAATGAACCGATGGTTGGACTGCACTCCGCCTAACGTTATTGAAATGGTGCACTTTCCTTTGACTATCCCAGATTCACCTGTTGCTGTTAGCAAGTTGTAACGGACAGTAGCATCAATCTGTTCTGGATCTACCTTTTGGATAACACCAACGCTTTTGTAATCCGCCCCGAATTGTGTGGTTTTAACGATGTAGTTTTCAACATACATGCCCATAAAATGAGAGAATTGTTTTTTCTCCTCGACTCTTTCAAAGCTAGCTGCATAATTTCTTTGCGTTTCTTGCCACGTTCGTCTTCTTCTTTTGGGTGCGATTAATGTTATTCAGCGTTCGTTGTGCCGTGTTGTCTTTATGGCATAGATAATTAATATTCTACATGTGTAGAAAATGTATGTAGACAATTAAAAAATGGCGTAGGTAACGTAGACAATGTCGAAAATGATTGTTTCTGTTAACAAGCAGCAAAATGCTTTGATTTGTTTGTTAATGGAACCTTCAGACTTCATTTCTATGTTTGAAAAAAATTCGAAACTAAGTTTTAAAATGTCAACGACCTCCTATGTTTATAATACGAGTATGTATTATTACGCCCGGAAAGCTATTTAAAATTAGAACTTTATTTTCAGTTAAACTTTTAAACCAAATACAGAGCTTTCAAATTAAACTACTCGGCACGGTACTTTAATGAACTTAAAATTGTTTAATGAGCTTTTTATTATAAATTAAAGTTAACAGTAATTAGCTCAATTTTAAAAACTAACTTTATTATTTCTTTAGCTTTCGGAACCTTTTCGGTTCCATTCTCAAAAGAATAATAAAACAATTTTACAAAAAAATATTTTCTATACAATATAAAAACGAAATCAAGGCTATCTAAAATGTAGCTATTTTTCTGTAGATATCGTTAGCTACTAGAAAAATATATTTTTTATTTTAGCTAGGCAACAAATTTCGTATCTACAGAAAAAACACTTTACAAAATAAAATTTGACTTTAAAAAACTTAAAATGAAAATAATTGTTTGTAAAAGCAAAAAATCAAATTATAAAAATAGATCGTATGAATTGCCAATATAATCGTAATCGGTAATTTTGAATTTGAACAGGATTTTATATGTAGCATTTCCAAAATAGATCTTTTCCTGAAATTTGGTTGTTTTTCTAAAATGTTTACATCTTCAAAAATAATGTTATGGTTGGCATTTCTAATATGTTGCGAAAGTGCACTTATTTGATTCGAACTTCCCGTGGCACCACGTATATGTTGAAAAAAATCAGAGCCGAGCAAAAAAAGACAAAGCACAAATTTATGAAAAAATTAATAACAGCTAAATACCCTATATTTATTGATTGTAAATCTAAGAGACAATAAAATTCGATTAAACACAGAACCCATTCGTATGGCTGCCGAATTTATATGCTGCCCTTTTGCTTAAGGAATGAATGTTGAACTTGGGCAATGAAGGTGCATACAGTATTCGCTTCAAAAATGCACATGTAAGTCGGCATTGCACAGATAATTTATTTCAAAACCGCGGATTTAGCCTCGTACTGCGGTATGATTATCGGTGAACATTTTATTTGGCCACATTAAAACACATCTTGATGAAATCGATTCCGACTAGGTGAAGATAATGTCGAAAATTCTAGACTTATCTAAGCCGAACAGTTCAATAAATAACTTTTGCCGCAAAATTGAAAACTAATGTTTCGATTTGAATTGCTGGAGGCAGGTGAAGCTGGTGGGTTTTGAGTTGCCGGTATCTCTGTTTTGTTTTTGCAAGTAACGGTGACAATTTCAAAATAAACTTTTCAACAGTACAGTTTAGTTCGACTGTTTTTTTTTAAATTATTATGTTTTCGAAAAGGCAAGTGGTAAAAAAGTTACTTTCTCTGAGATGGCGCTAAAGTTTGATAATTGAAAAATATAGGACATTGCAAATAAAAAATTTGAAAATAGATTCGAATATCTCGAACTATTTTAAACTTTTCGTCGGCGATCTGACAATACCTGCAAACTACATTTTTTATGAAATCAAGTTTTTCAGTCGGCGGTTACAATGTTATGTATTTACAAATATAATTACAAAAAACGACACAAAATGTAAAGAGCTAATACGTTAATTCAGGATATGTTCTGAAAACTTTGGCCTAGGTCAATTTACAGTGGTATCTTGGATTAAGGAAACAAATGCATACAGAATGAATGATTAAAAAATCGGTGTCAAGAGTTCCCTATCAAATTTGTGTACGACTTTCCAAAAACCACTTTCCCATTATGTCAAAAAGAACACAAACAAATTGTACCTTGATCAACAATTCGTGACTTTAAATCAATTATACGAGTTTTATAAAGAAGTAGGCAATGAAAACGAGAAGCAATGTCTTGGAATAACATACATTTTAGAAACGAAAATCTCAGCCTATTCTCTCCGGATCGGTGCGACATATGTATTGAGTATGAAAATCGAAATATTAATGAGAGTCAGTGGAAAAAACACTTTGAAAGTAAGGATAGCGCGCGAAAGAAGCATCCAAATGATAAGGCCAAACCATTCCAGAATCAATGTATTCAGGCTTTTAAAGTAGTTCCATCGTTAAATGCTACCAAAATTTATTTCAAAACTAAATAGGGAAGCCATAACTTCACAATATACAACTATGCTAGTCATCATACGATCTATTACTGGTTTACTAAAATTGATTGTGGATTACCAGCCCCCACATTTGGTATCTGTGTTAAAGATATAGTCTTTCACCGGGAAGGTGTTACTTTGGAAACAATCTTCTAATATTATTTTTTTCAGATGGCTGTATATTTAAAAATCGCCATATTACTTTTCCAAATGCTCTACTAAACTTCGTTAATACGCACTCGATTTCAATAACCCAAAGGTGTCTTACAAAAGAGCCCATCCAAACGGAATGCGATTCCGAACCGGAAGACCAAGCATAGATGCTCATGTAGCAGACATATAACCAATTTTTTATAACTCTGATGACCTAAATTTTATCTAACTAAATTGTAGTACCCCAAAAAATGAAATTGTCTCCAGAATTTAAAAACTCTAATTATCATGGGATCGTCACTCGTTTCATGATTTACTTTTACATATTTGGGAAGGAAATGTTAAATGAGATGAAGAGTCGGGCATGATTGAACCTCCCTTGATAAATTTAAACAGAAAACGGATTTTAGAAAACCCGATCCACTAGCCATATTTAATATGAAAGTGTAGGGGTAGATTGTAGGCCATAATCAAGGAATCCTAGACCTGTCTATTCAGATCTGTGAATGTCCTCGGATTGTATGTGCCCTTATTGACTAATTTTGATAACCACCATATTAAAGCGACCCTCGGGGAATTTGTAACCCAAGTGGAGTGGTATTCTTAAACCGGTGAGAAATTCCCCGAGGGTCGCGTTAATATGGTGATTATTAAAATTAGTCCATAAGAGTACACACAATTCGAGGGCGTTCACAGATCTGAATAGACATCTCTAGAATTACTTGATTATGACCTTTAAACAACCCCTACAGTTTCAACCCCTGCGGTTTAAAATAAAAAAATTCTTTTATTTAGTTCTTAATTAATTTTTTTTTAATATATTCAGATGTTGACAAAATGTTCCTTAATAATTTTTAATTATATTCTTACCTTATTTCTTGTGAGCATTTTACTTAAATTTTACTTGGTTAAACTACAAACTCGGCAAACTCGTACTGAACAAACAAAGGGGAAAACAACAAAAAGTAGAAATATTCTACATTGTCTCCGAATATTCTTCATACTCTACGAATTGCCAACATTGTCTACGTCAAAACGAATTTCCTACGCTATTTTCAACACCAACAAGGTGCCAATTTTGTTACCTCCCTTTCTAGAAGTCTTGCAGTCTATCTTCACATTTGCCGTTAACTTTGGAGTTGAATCTTGCATAATTCTCTGACAAGTGACTCCCCTGATTTTAGTTCCATCGCAGTCATGAATCGCTCATAGTTATTTCCTGCGCACTCACAATTGTGCAGCACTGCCGCTTTAGAATTGCACTTTAAAATTCTCAAATGTTATCTCGCCATCGAATATCGAAGGCTTTAAAATTCCTCTTGAGCTTCCTGCAATTGGTTCGACTGAAAACGTTTTATTTAGCTGGTCATATCCACTTGTTTGCGAGATATCTATTTCGAGACAAATGATTGATTTTTTTGGCAGTTGTCACGTACAGACCACGCGATTTGAGAATATGAAGAAGCATTCAAACCAACAATTTTTAATTATTGTTAAAACACATTACAAAATGGTCAAAGCTTTGCAAAAACAGCTCGCCAATTACGTCATGTTTTCGGTCGCAATAATGCGCCAAATGAATCGACAGTGAAGCGTTTAATTACAAAATTTGAGACCAAACTTGTATCAGAAGATCATTGTTTGTCGTCGTTCTTGTCGGTCCCTCGAAAATATAGCCACAGTAAGGGAATCTATAGCCGAGAATAAAGGAACTTACATTCAGCATCGTGGTCAAGAATTAAACATTTCCAGAAGCACTATGCAACGAATTTTTATAAAAGATCTGCATTTGCACGCGAACAAGGTTCAATTGTTGTAAGAAATCAAGCCAATTTGCTGATTGGGTGTTGGAACATCATCAAATTAATGCGGATTTTCAAACAAAATCATTTTTTCAGATAAGGCACATTTTCAACTCGACGGATACGTAAATAAGCAAAACTGTCGGAATTGGGGTGCTGAAAATCTTCGTGTGATACTCAAACAATGAATGCATCCACCGCGAGTAACTGTTTGGTGTGCAGTTTGGGCTAGCGGAGTAATTGGGCCGTATTTCTTTGAAAATGTGGCTGGAAATGCGCTAACTGTTAATGGAGTGCGGTATTGTAAAATGTTAACGGAGTTTTTGTGGCCCGAAATGGATGTAATTGATGTGGAGGACATGTTTTTCAAACAAGACGGTGCGACCTGCCACACAGCACTTGAAACAATGGTGTTACTGCAGACAGTTTCCAGTCCGTGTCATTCCTCGATTTGGCAAACACATTGGCCACCAAGATCGTGCGATCTAACACCGATGGACTTTTTTCTTTGGGGCTATGTGAAAGAAAAGGTGTATGCGAATAAGCCTGAAACAGTTGAACATATTAAAGCTGAAATACAGCCATATTTATGCGAAAACGTTACTCAAAATTTCAACAAAAGAAACGCGAGCCCTGCGCCAGAGCGTTCGTGGTGGTAATTTGTCTCATGCTGTATTTCACGTTTAATCGGAACTATTTTTCAGAATGTTGAAATAAAAATGTTTGTTGAAATAAAAATTAAATCCGGCGCTCTTGCTGAGACACCCTTTATTATGAAGTTTAGTTAACAATATTTTGTTCCAAATATTAATAATTCTCTTTATTAATTCTTTAGCTTTCGGAAGCTTTTTCGCCATTTGCTTAATTTCTTTTCAAACTCCTGCCTTATTTGTTCTCTAAACTCCTTGAGCTGGCCGTCGACTTACACGTATAGATAATTTATTTTTCCTCTTACCTCTTAAATTTGAAGATCTAGAATGTGTTGAGTTTTATTGAATTTCTGGTCCAACTCGGTAAACCGACCTCCATGGTCTGCTCGTTGTTCTCCCAATTGAGTATTTTGTTCCTTACATAGCTCATCAAATTGTCTCCGCGCCAGGAGTAGGTAGCTGAACAGAAATGGTTGATTCTGTTTAATCAATTAAACCGGAATTTTTGGCTGCATCCCTGTTGTTCCTGGTGTCAGTTACGATGTCGCGATCTTTGTCATACTGTTTCAACATCCATTCCATATCACTCTATGGTCTCGAAGGCAGCTCGTGTTTATTGCTCGCGGTTGAAAGCCTTAGGCTCTGTAGTTTTTCCCTAAACTACTGTGATGTTTGTTGAAGTTTTAAGCGATTGCTGTTATTTGCAAAATTTTTTGCTGTTATTTGCAAATAAATGTTACAAGTTTCAAGCATTCATTATACGGATTCGTATACTTGATTTTGCAAATAAAACACTCAGCGTTTTAAATTACAAACTTTATTTTCTAACGCCTATGATTTCTTCTTTTAGCAATTCACTAATTTAACTTTTTATTACTATATTTACTACACTAGTGCGCCCAAATTGCTTGCGCTGTAAGAGATTTTGCCTTATTTTGCATCAAGTGATGCATGCGTTTGCAGTTGTAAATCACATGCATGTACTTGTATTTGCAAACATTGTACGCCATTAATTCCCCTGTCTTGATGATTGACGCCGTTGTTAGTTCCAGTAGGTTCGTCGATGACTATATCACCACCGTTATTTCCATATTCCGCTCAACATAGAATTTTATTCTAACATCGAATTAACTAGTCAACAACATCATGCATATACCAAACAAATTAAGCAAAATGTACAACATTTAAACTTAAATAATTTTTTTTTCAGGCTATATGAATCTTAAATTCGCTGACCGGCACAATCGGTATGAACCACCATTCTTTTAATTTTAGGTACTTCAATTACCACTTTTGGCACTAGAATACACTATGGACTTCCTCCATCAGCACTGACTGAAGAATTTAATAATTATACCCAACTTGTGCGGTGGAATTATTCAAAAATTTCATAAATTTCAACATGTTACGGCGTTAACAATCTACATAGATCTCAAAACTAGTCCATGTCCAAAATGTAAGTTAAATTAGATTACAAATTTTTCACAGCATAACTTGTTTTACGTGGACAACCCGATTAATCGGCCATATATAATCAATAACGCATGTGACTTAACGCTAATTAAAATGATAACAAAAAAATGTTAAACTTTTTTTAGAAAGTCCAAGTGATAGGCTTTTTCTAAAATACGTTCAATTAATTCAACCGTGGAACAATACAAATTTTTTTGTTTTGTTTTCATGTCAAGATGCTTGAAAAGAAGTTTAGAGTTGTATGTTTCTAAAAAGAACCATGGAATTATCAATTATTGATTCAAATTGGAAATTAAATTACAATATTAGAGTTAGATATATTCCTAGCACAAAAAATATATATTTCGTAATGAAAGTGTGATAAATGCTGTTAAATGAAAATGCATATTAACGAACCAATCCCATGTACAAAAGACATTACGAAAGTTTCATCGATCGAACAGCTTCCTGTATTCAAAAATATATTTACAATGCGAACAATAATCTCAATCAGATCGCATGTGTACTACGGTTTCAGTTCAGAGAGGTGATCAGAATATCGCACACATAACAAGGAACTGAAAATAAAATATTCGACCTACATAATATCCATCCAAAAGCATTAAACACTTTACAGACGAGTACATAAATTATAATTATAAACAATTAGTAAATTACTTACATTAAAATATCGGAACACATAAAAATCACTTTTGAGTAATTTATCTATCTAGAAAGCTTAATAAATTTCAATCAAAAGCACGATATCTTTAAAAGTATTCTCACTCAAGTTTCTTAAGCCACAAAAATAACGAAAAAAAACTTGGTAAGGTTGAATCGATGTGAATTATGCAACAAAACAAAAATATTTTCCAATTTATTCGGAGAAAATTATGTTGTCTTTAAATTTAACATCTTTTTGACTTTTAAGTTAACAAATAAAATTTAAAAGAAAACAACCGAAATTCCTTTCTTGCACTGTTGTTAAAAATTGTTAATTGTTGTTGTTGTTGTTGTTTTTACATGCGAATAAAAACTACAAAATTGTACATTTTAACGTTTAAAATTATTGCATAAAAATGTATTTAAGGGCCGTGAGGATTGTACAATCTTAATAACCGGCCTAATGAGTGGAAATTTAATGTAATTTGGAAAAGCCGCGAGGGCCAACAACAAAATTGTTTTCATTCTTATTTATTACGAATTAAATCAAAAGACCTTCCGAGTAAACAACGAACCTGATTTAACTCTGCATATTGTTTTACAATCAACTTTTGGACATTTTATGTTGTGTGACTGCGCGATTTGGGTATAGAGTAAAGTTTAACGCAGCCCAGCTGAAAAAGCCAAACCAATTTGTGTAAAAAATGTTTTTGGCGCTTTGATCTTAATTTCTATCATTTAGGGACTGAACCGTCACAAGGTAATCAGAACTTTGGTCTGAAAATTCACCGATCCGAAAAATTCATGAGCAATTGAGCAATATCGCAGATTCCTAATAAAAAATTGGTCTACGCGACTCGGGAAAATCAAACCAAAATATTAAGTTTCAATCTACACCAAATTAGTTAATTGGATTTCATCCTCGATGTTCAAATAGAGAGTCAAACTAGAGAATGCAAACAGCATTTGACGAAGTCAAAAACAGGACCCAATTGGCTAGTCCATCTTGATCCGACTAATTATGCATACATTTGAAAATGATATTTGTAAAAGAAAATTTTAGTCAATCGGAGCACTCATATTTTGTATAATTGCAATTTTTTATTTACAGACCACCATTTTTCTTGTCCCAATGAGATAACTGAAAAAATATTGAAATATAATTTCAGTTTTGCTGATTGCTAAGAAACAATAATTTTCCACATTTTCTACATTGTCGACGCCATTTTTTAATTATCCATTTACATTATCTACACTTATATTCATATAATCGTAGAATATTCATTCTCTGCACGGTGTAGGCAATACGGCATATCACTGCTTCGTATTTTATACTTACGTATTTATTTTACTTGCCAAAACGGATGATTTGCGAAATTAATTGCTGATGATAAAAATTGGATGAGGAAAAAATATATCTATGATCAGCGCCACAATGTTAATTTGGAGTACTAAGGAGTTTCAATTGTGAAAATCTTCAAGACTTTTACAATGATATGCCGCACTTGCCACTTGCCACTATATCATCAAATGAATCCATAATTAGCTACCAACTCCAAAACGGTGGATTTATCAACTAAAGCGCTCATAGCAAAATTGTTAAAACCTTTAAAACGATATACGAGTACAACCTGATTATAAACGGTGAGTTTTTTAAAACATGCCAGGAGGAGAAGAGGGCAGTTTATTGATGATTTTGAATGACCTTGATACTCATTAGTTTTGGAGATATTGACGAAAGTTGTGTTTTTTTAAATTACTTGTTGCGGTCGATGGCGCATGGCTTGGTAGGGCTACATTTAGCCTGTTTCGAAGAAGTGCAAAATTGGATGAATGAATGTTTCGGTTCAAAGTCGCGTCGTTTCATCGTCGTGGTTTCCAAGTATTGTCAGAGAAGGGAAAATACTTTGAATAACCCATTTTTTATATTTCTATTGAAATCTTCTATTTTTCATTTTGCAGAAATAAGCCGCAAATTTAGTTGCGTTGGTAGCTTATTATTTGAATAATAAGCTATCAGCGCCGCAATGACAATTCTGGGTAGTAAGATGAACGGTAAATGGATGAGATCCTTGTGATGGGAATCTATATACCGGAAGTGACAGATTCATATAAATTTGTAGATTAAATTTTCTACAAGAGTTAGTTGGTTTTTTGACAGTTTTACCAAAAGTCCGGTAAGATTAATTTTACACTTTGAATAACAAGTGTGGTGTTTTCAAAATCTATGTCTACATTCGTGGTAAAAGAAATTTTGATGTTGACAAAGATTATAAACATATATAATCGAACACACATATTTCGAAAAAATTCACTAATTCTCTAGCGGGGCTCTGGAGGTTAAATCGCGTTCCGTGAATATATGAAAATGAAAATTTTTTTCATTGACCATCGAGTAGGTTTGAATTGCCCATAACAAATTTTAATTTCCACAGTGGAATTTAAAACTACGTGCGAAACATTCAAACTACTAGATTACTAATGAAAAAATCTTTTCATTTTCATTTTTTTCACGGAACACGATTTTACCCCCTGATCGTTTTTTAATTTTTTCATCTCTATCGATTTTGATAAAAATTACAGAATGATGATTTTCGAATACAGGATCTGAATACAGAAAAGGGAATCATCATTGAAGTTCTCCAAAAGAGCCCGGATTCCGTCTTTTAAATATGCTTTCTCAGGTAGGTCCAGACCGCTGTAAAATTCTTTCAGAGAGTCCGTATTCTGCAAAATGTATTTATGAGGGCCCTCGGTGGAGCTCAGATTTATAATTTGAGTCTGTTAGGCTTTTATGATGTTGATAAAAAATAATGTTGTATAATGTTATACATCAAGTTGCGATGTGTTGCACTTCGTTGGTGGATGTCACACTACCTTGCAGCTGCACCATGCTGCGTTGCACGATGTTGCGTAGAGTTGCTTTGCGTATCATTGCGTCAGGGCGAGATGTTGGTTTTGGTTTTGTTACCTTATTTCGGAAAAATTGGTTTTGGGGTCCGTCAGTGGGGCCCTGAATCTTTATTTTAATACTTATTTTCTAAGCTCAAACGACTCTTATGAAATTTTCCTAGGATGATTTTTGGGTACCAGGAATCGGGGTCCTCATTTTTATTATTTTCGTAGGTTCTATCTCTCAGCACTGACTTTGACAGAAAATTGTAGAAAGGGAGTTTCGAGCAAGAAGATTGATAGCGATTTGTCTAGATATTGGGAAAGAGCATTTACGGAGTTTTCAGGTTCTATTTATTGTTTTTGTCTCACCTCAAACAACTTTGCTGAACATTTCTAAAATGTAGGATTTCGAGTGTCAGAAGTTTTTTACGTTAGATCTCGATTCGGCCAAATTCATGATGTGTTCTTCAGGCGGGGATTGGTTCGCAGCAGAAATTTGATGAGTATTCACAAAAAAATCAAACCATGAATATTTGGCTGCCATCTACCGATATTTTACCAAACTAAGAAATATGATGTTGAATTTAACTATAATTATTTTGTTCATTTTAGTGGGTCAATATACTACGCACAATGCTATACCCCCTGCGTTTATGTCAAACGTTCTTGCACAGAAAAAAACTATTATTGTCTAATTGATTCTATGGCGGCGAATATATTTCTTCCTTGGTTGTGATCAGTTAATTAAATGTGAACCAGATGCCTTTAGTTTGTAGTAAACTATTTTATGAGGAGTTTTGGGCCACAATAGTATTCCACAAAACGAATGAGTAGGCAACTGTTTGAACAATTTGCTTTCGATTTAAAATTTATAAATTGGAAATATTTGTAATTATTGTGCACGTAACGTACGCTAATGTTATTTTGAAAGCCAAAAGTGAGCAAATGTTATATATTGTGGCCTTCACTCATATGGTAACTGATGCTATTAAATTAATAGTTTGTGTTGAATTTTGCCACCATTTTCGGAAAATTAGCAATGGCATGCCATTCATCTAAATGTGATAACCCATCAAACGTATATTAGCGCCATTATCAATTAACTGCCAGATTTGTTTAATTAAACTAAAAATGGGTGGATTGATTAGTAACGGCATATGTATACGAACCTATTCCAGGCGGGCAGCTTTTGTAAATTAATTGAAATATTTTGTGATTGACAATCGATCGACACCTTCAAACAAACGTCCCCATAAATGGCCACCGAGTACCGCCATCACCACCATATTAAATCAATTTCGTCGCATAATATTATATATAGAGTGGAATGCCAAGCGTCGTGCGTTGATATATACAAGACATTTTCTGTTTTCATCTCCGTCATCGTATAAAATATATACAGCAACAAGTGAAAGTAAATCTTGGAACCTAATTTATAAGAAGAAAAAAAATTCTGTGTCGTTATTTGGTCGATTATATTTTGGATGTAGCGTGTCGGCTTGCTCTAGTTAAGATTTAAAAAAAGCAAAATAAACCAAAAAATATTTTTTATTGTATTCGGCTTGAAAGGAGAAGTCACTCACAAAATTGATGGATACAATTAAATATTTAAGAAAAAAAGTTAAAAACAATGAACATAAAAATAAAATAATCATAAAGTGAAATGGACGAAAAATTGAACTACAAGAAGAAAAATCTCGAGAAATATAACATTAATTTGTGACATGTTTGTGTCGTTTCCACGTATAATAACAGCATTTCGGAGTTGTATAATTTATTTAAAAGACATTGTATGTATGTTATCGCGCAAGGCTGTTGTATGAACGATGCAAAAATTTAAATAAGTTCGTTTTTCAATTATGACGTTATCTTACTATAAGTACAGTGAGAAGTAGTTTTTGGTAATTTACAATCAGATGTAATTGAGGAATGGAAAATATATTGCTGCTTTTAAAGTAACGTAATCTGGGTATATAAAAAACTTAATGGTGTGTGGGAATTAAATATTTTTGGGTAAATTTCGCGCGATGACAAATCGTAGAGTGATTTGTTGTGCCAAATGGATTCGAAATTGATGTGATCTACTAAATTTAACAATTACGTTTTGTACTATGGGAAATATGTATACAGGAATTCACACTTTTATATTTTATTATTTAGTTAAAATTCGCACAGCATCCGCGTATAAAAAAACTATGATTGCGTGCTCTCGATAACGAATATAAACAAGAAACAATATACGCATAAACATCTTACAAGATGTACGATAATTTCTTAATTTCTATACGCATGAATTGAATAATAAATTTAAGATGTATCTGATGGCACGAAATCGCATACTGCACATCATTGCGGCATGATCCATATAAACATTAAACAGAATATCATTAAAATCATCGTTAAAAATTTGGCCACAAAAAATTGTGATAAATTTAACATGATATGATCGGCATACGCAAAACGTTTGATCTTAATAATCGTTTAAGAAAAAAATGTAAATGTGGTCCATTTGTTTTGTTACACAAAGAAGTGATATCATAAATTGTAATAATTTTGGTTTCAGATTAAAGATGATGGAGTTCGGAACATCTTCGTGTTGCAGTTTTTTAAGTCACACGAAAACTATTTTTCGTAATAGATCAAGAGATCTCTCAAATTAAAATAGTTTGATGGATAAAGATCTGTAGTGCAGGCATAACCGTTCCAATTTTTAGGAAATTAATGTATTGGAAAATTTAAAGTGTTGCTTGCACGAATTACCGAAGAAATAAATTGGGGATGTCATTCCGAGCCCAGCGATTCCGATTGCAATTATCAGCAAATGTATCTACGTGCAATTTAAAATTTACTCGCTTTTCATTCCAATTTCACAAATACCTGTTCAGAATCACACACTTTGTTTGTATAGAAAATCACAGTTTCCACTCCTCACACTTCACCATAATAATGATAGGGGGAAAACGAAATCCATTATTTTTAGGCCATCTACTTTAGTGACGTATATTTCTTGATGTATTTGTCGCAGTGGGCCATACTTATACTCGTTGAAAAGAAGGGGCGGGTTTCATGTACTAAAAAATTCTTTTGTCATTGTTTTGATTGATCGAGTTAGGGGGGTTATTATGATTTTTCCGATATCGAAAAATCCGAATATCGAGAGATCCGAATTTACCTACTATGAAACTAGTCGCTCGGATTTGTCAAATACAAGCATGACGTTAGCAATAAAATAAATTTCATTTTCTATTATATTGGATGGGTGAATAGTAATAAATAGAACATTTTTAAATTTTTATTTCTCGAAAAAATATATTTTAATTTAAAAAACCACATATACATTCGATAACACATACACAATTCGTGAACTAAATAGCAGACGGATTTTCACATTCGATTTTCAGAAAATCCGATTGCGTTTTCTCTTTTTGTTTCATAATATGGCGGATTTTACGAAGGAAAAAATTATTTTATAATACGAAAATCTACGGCAGATCCGAAGTCGAAAATTTCATAATAGGTCCCCAGTTGTGAGTTAAGGATGGAGGTACACAAAGAGATAATTCTTCGATAATATCTCTTCTAATTGCCGTCTGCTGGTTCAAAATAGTTGATGAAAACTCCTCGTCCCAGTTTAAATTCTGTATCCAAAGGCTTTGGAATAGCATTTTTTTCGTGATGACTATAACAGCGTTAACCAGCCAAGGGTTGACGGTGCGACTGGTATCAGATAGCAACGGTTCGGTAATTGCACGCTGAATCGAAATGCGTCTTCATAATGGTTCTATACCCTTGAATTGAATTAACTTGAATATTTATTGATAAGCTTTGGAAGCTATTCTACACCCTAAAATTGTCGTAGCGGTTTGTCTTTAACTAACAGGATATTAATTAAAATTTTAGTTTCACTAGTAAGTACCACAATTTTCCGGTCACTATACCCTCCCAAAAATTGTGTGAACCGCTATTAATCCATTTCCTAAGTTCACTCCCAATAGCACGCCAAGTTGATCATGCTTGTTATAACAGTGTCGGCCAGCTCCAACTCTTTCAGAATTTGAAGGACCTACCTGCAACAAACTAAATTATTTCAAAATACTGGATACTTTTGCTTTGATGGGTAGTTCAGTGTCAGTGTAGCCCTGTGATCCATGGCTGCGGTTGCAACGTTAGTGGACCGTCGGGTTGATAAAAATGATTCTCCGATTCCGTTTTCGAGAACCTTTGCATTTTCATGCATAAGATTTAAATTTTGCATACATGCTTCAGATATGAATGATTATTGTGATGCCGACTCAAGTATCGTACGCTACGTTTGCTATTGCTACTGCTGTCCTTGATTTTAATCAACGTCGTTAGTAGTATTCCTTGAGAAGCGTACCAGTTTTGTTTCCATCTTCCTTCACAAGTTCTTCATTAATTGTTGACAGATGATCTTTATGATCCTTCGGACCCGATTGATGATCCTCTGCTAAATGCCTTTGTTCCGACTGATGATCCATGCACGAACGTGTGATAATTCCTATAACAGTGTTGATGAGCTCCTGTTACTGTTTCAGCCGAGTTTTCTCAGTGACTGATTGGCACCCCGTACTAGTTTTCCACGGAACGAAAACAATTCTTCAATTGTTGGAAGGTCATTTCCTACTGTTTCCTGTGGCCAAAAAGATCTGGTTTCATTATCCAGTTTAGGACCTAGTGCTTTAAGTCCTCATCACGATCATCTCTAAATTTTCTGATATTAGTGATATTTGATTGAATTGTACTTGTTCTAAGTAATTGTTTATGAAGACATTGTCCGTATAACGTTTCCGGTTAAACCTTTGTGATAGTTTCGGTATTGTCTCATTACAGCTCGTATCGGTCACAAAAATATGGCGAATAAGTGATGTTGCTTCTCCTTTTAGCAAGCCTTTCAAATATTGGAATTTTTGGGGTATTATCAAATTATCTCGGTTGTGAATCGTGGCCCTGTAAATGTGGAAAATGAAATTTGTTGCTTGTGAGTACTAGAAATAATGCTGCATTTATGTATTGCGTCATTCAATACTAGGACTAAGTAGTAGTAGTCCTGTGTAATATACATTTCGTCCAAACTATTCTCGGAATTGCTTTTGCCATATGTGAGCCACTTCGTCATTGGTTCTTTAATTATTCATCTTTGCTTTTTTAAACTTTCCATGTTGGCCTTCGTTATTAGTATTCAAATAAATTAATTACCTATCACAAATAATATTTATTTATTTTAAAATTTCAGCACTTGGTTGACTATGCGCTTCAAACCACCTGCCATTCTTGGCTCTGATATTACAAAGAATATTAAAGAATGTTTGTTGCTTTCACGAAAAAAAAACAAATAAATTGTCGTATTAGTTGCCCATGCACATCAACAATAATACATTTTATTTTTACAATAAAAAATTCGATGGTCAATGTCGTAATATTTTTGTAAAATGAACTTAAACCGCCGTTTTAAAATAAACGGTTCATATATTTTTAAAATTGAACTCAGGTTCCAAATTTTTATTGGCAATGACTTAACTTCTGATAATAATTCAACTAAAACCTCTTCTAAAAACTGGTTCTAAACCGACAACATTTTTTTCTTGTTGCCTCAGTTGCCATATTTGTTTTTTATTTAACTCTAATTTATTCAACTTATTTACCGGTTTATGTAATAGTGACATCTTTCGGTGACTAGCTAACCTAACATTACTAAGTCTATATTATGTAAAAGATATTACGGAAATAAATTATTGCAACTTTTGACAATCAGCTGTCAAATGCAAAATAAACTTTCAAGATGAGTTGATTCAGGGCCTTTTTGATATTGCTCTCTTTGCCCATCAGTACTCAGTCAGATGCAAATTGCGGAATAATCGTGTCCGAGGTGTTAAACATATGACGACCCCGTACGTTAGGGATCATTTGTTATCTCACCGCGCGCTAATGAAATCAGATTTGGCTGAATATGCATTTATGACGGTCTCATGTAACCTATCAGCACCAGTAACATACGAATAAATAATTTTGTTTTCTATCCAGAGTTTCTTACAAATATTTAAACGCGTATACTGAGAATGATTATCAGTAAGCCGAGCCTTAGGGGATTTCATAAAATGTATCTCAAAACTCTTCGCAATCGTTCTATATAGCCACTGAAAATTATATTTATTTTAACCTCAGGTATACCATCAGCACTTTCACAATTTTCTTCACCCATGTGAGGCTATGAAATGTTCACACCGTTAGAAAAAATCGTTAAATTAAATTGAATAAATAACTGGATCTGAAGGAGAGCAGGAAACTCATAAGCTTAAGACCACCATCGAAACCTATGTAATGTATTTTAAGGCTTTTTTACGAAGTCAATATTATCTTGCATAAACAATGCAAGACTTTCAAGAAAGAAAATCAAAACAATGTAAATATGTTATTTATGATAACGTTATATTTGAAAAATGGTGATGAAACTCATTTCACAAAAACCTGCGTAAAGCGGAAACAACAATTCATGCAATATGTAAATAATCGTCAACTTGGACAACGCATTACAAACAAATTTATTTTTTTTTATTTTGCATTTCATTGAAATCGGATTATCTTTAAATTCGCATATAAATTTAAAATATTTTTATGTAATTTAAAAATGATCCCAATGAAAACCTAAATGCAAAAAAAGATTATATTTGTATTGTACAATTAGACCAATTTTACATATAACAGGATGTTTCCGCTTAACTCAGGTTTTTGAGGTAATCATCATTATCACATTGTACAATATGCCTCAATCATAGTTTACCACCTTCATGAATGAATGATGTAGGCAGATGGACTATTGGACTCATTTAAAAAATATTATTATTACTTGATACCAGCTTCACAACCCAATTGTTTGGTGAGCAAGAGGAAAAATTATAAATAATATTTGATTTCATTATGAAAGCATAAATTTACACTGTTAACTAAATCAATTGCAGTCGAAAATATTGGTTTAGAAGATGTATATAAAGTGCTAAAAGTTTATTAATAAGTGCCATTGGCAGTAGCGGCATATCTTGTCACTCCCTCGTTTTAGTTTTAAGTCAATTTTCCAAGCATTTGTGTATGCAGTTGCATAAATATTTTGGTTAATGTTGACAAACATGTAGATGCGGTATAGAGAATAATACTCGTTCATAAACGGTAATAGATTAACAAAATATTATAAACAATCAGGTGATTGTCAATCGATTAAAATGTTACGCCTGATCAAACATTAAACCATAACTATTTAGTTTTCAATATTATTTCAAATTCATGTTTTTATGCAACTATATGTTGCGCTGTATAGCTGTGTACAAAAAAAAAATAATTAATTTTCTTTTACTATGTATACATATTTTGGTCTTATAAGAACAGTATACTTCTGGTTTCTTAAATATTTTTTTTTATAAATCAACATTGTAATGCTTTCAACCGTTGTTCAATAAACTCGGTGTATACACTCGTACAGTAAAACAGAAAAGTGATTACACTTGTCAAACAATTTAGATATATACGGAGCCGTCGTGTGCGGATATAAAATAAATTAAACTAAAGATTGCATTTTCCGTATATATGCGAGTATATGAGTAAGCGACGAACCTGATTTTCAATTTTATGATTTTTAGGTTATCGCATGAATTCCAAATATAAATCAGTAAATCCATTAGGCATAAACTAAATAGATAAATTTACATTCTTTCTAACTCACGCTTGTGCATAAAACTATTCTGGTCATGTTATGAAGAAAAAAAATAAGAGATACGAGCATTAAAACATAAAGTTTGTACACAAAAAGTAGAGTAAATTTTTCTGATAAACATTTTGGGATGATTTATTTGGAAAAGTCGTAAATTACGATTCGACGATGTAGCACAATGCGGATTTGAAAGTTTACTTATCGAACACGGTAATTAAATTGTCATGCACTATGCTATAATACTTCGAGAGACAATTTGTGTGTACCAGGAAAATACTTTAAGTCGCCATCGTATTGCGTTAAACTAACTGTTCATAGTATTAATAAGTGTACATTCTACTTCAATTACACTTAAATAATTAATAATTGAGTATTATATTTAGTTTGTCACTTAACGACTGTTAGCTTGATTATCATCAACATCAAAATTTCATGCAATATCATTTATAATTTTTAACTTCAGTTTGTGTGTGTGATAAAAGACAGAAAATATGTTGCGTATGTATGTCTTAAGATTACATTCAATAAAATTGTAAGAATTAGGCGCCATGCTGGTAATTTTTTTATTCTGTTTTATTTTTCATCTCTCGCTAAGGTAGGATGTAAAGTTGATTTTTCGATATACAATTTAATTTTATATGATTCAATATGAAATTCAGCATTTTGCCTTCGTTTTTTATAAGAATTTTTGGATTGATGTGACAGACTATGGCAACCGGTGTTCCGCCTATTTATATCTCAAATCCGATACATTTCAGATGAAGTTAAAATATTTTACTAGCTGCAAACTTCTATGAGAAAACAAATAATTTTGATTGAAATAATCATAAAGTTTACAGCCGTATAAAAAAAATATTACAGAGACATTTAAAACGGTAAAATACCGACGTAAATCTTATCCTAGAGTTTCTTTAAATCGAATTAGCTGAGAATATGAAGAGTGCAATAATTGCAATGCGATAGCTGGGCAAAATAAATCCATGGAAATCATACCAAAATGACAAGAAACAAGAACATCTCCTTTACGACATGCCAGTGTTCTTTACATACAGCAGCCTTTGTATATGGCTAGAAAACAATGGACCAACCCCAAAGGTAACTTGTTACTATAGCCTAAGTCTTTGGGCCTACTCACTCTATGGGATATAGTAACCTGCAAAAACATACGACGGAAACATCATTGTCGAACCATAATATGACAACCAATTTAAATCTTGGCTTATTCAATTAAAAACTAAGTGTAAATCCAAAAATCCTTTTTTCGTACAACGCACTGAGGAAGTTGAAGTTTCCTCAAAAACAAAACATTAACTGTTTACAAACAAAAAAACACGAGCAACCAAAGTCTTGTTGTACATTCGAAAGAGGAGTTGTAGGATTCTCTGCACCTAATAACCTAATAAAAAGTACTATTTTATATTGTGGCCTTCATTCTTTATCAGCACTTCACCAATCTCTGTATAGTTGACCATCCAATCAAGCTTGTGCCACAAAATTAAAGTCTCATTTTCTTAATTGAAAAGTAATAATTTATGATTTGTATACGATGTGTCGGACCCATTTTCTTATATATTAAAACCAAAATAAAGTACAACAAATATCACTTACGATCACATAACTTATCTTTAAGACGGACCAAAAAAAATGTTAAATTGGAAAAAATATCGATACCTAAATTAAAAGAACAAAAAAATTAATTAAGTTACGACTTGTAGTACAGATACTATAATAACGTTGATGGAGGACAGTTAAGATTTTATCTTTTTGATATAATTTCATATTTTATTCGTCCGCGCCATCCAGATTTCTCGCGCAGATAGTGCGCGCACAACACTTTGTATTTTTTTTATTTTTTTTTGGTGTGTGATGAAATATCATAAAGTTATAAATGGAACGACGCGACACATAAAAATAAAATTTCTATTTAATTGAAATTTTGCGCGTTTAAATTGCATAAGATCGATATGCCATAAATACAATTAAGACATACATCATATTTTATACAGCGTAGACTTGTGTATTTACAAAATTTCACTTTAATCCAGATTTTATATAAATATAAAATACAAAAACACCATTTATTCGCCAAATCTTCATGTTTCATCTTAAATTTGACCAATAAATCATTTTCTTAAATTGAACAAATTAATTTTTGTCTTAAAAGATTTATTGCACTTTGATGCAGTTTCTTGTTATTGTTTTTATTATCGGATTTACCATGTACATGCATACGTATAGCTACATAGGTATATACGAGAAGATGAAATGAAAGCATCTTTCGTATATAAGAGGTAAACAATTTCAAATCTTAATTTAATAGCAACACATCAGAATTTAATCAGGCGTGAAATCAAAAACTACCGTGCGAATCTAAAATTTTATTTTCTCACATCATAAATTTGTCAAAGTTTATTGTTATCGGTATCCAGATCAAAATATATAACATCATATTAGCTAATCAAACATTCTAACTGTATATCAACTTACGAGTATAATGGGTCTTTCACCTGAGCTTTTATATTGTTTTGGTATTAAGCTTTTATAACAAAATTTTACACTTTCATAAGATCAACTAATATAAAAGAATTTAATTAAAGAAAACAAAACCAAGCGTGAAAATTAATTTTTTTTGGTGCTCTGTGTGTACCTTTTGCTGTCTAAAATTTAAAGTTTTTATTTGGTAGCCAATTTTCTATTGTCCGATTTCAATGTCTTTTGTATCGGTTTTTATGTTTTTTGGTGAGAAATTGACCGTTATAAGGTAAACAATTGTCTGAATAAATCGATAGGTATTATTGCAAAAAATATAAAAAAATAAAATAAAATTCAATGTGAAATTTTTATTTGGCAGTCTGTGAAACTTTGATATAAAGCAGTGCTGGACTTATTGATTTTCGAATATTTTTATCGGCTTGTTCGATTCTTATTGCTACCTGCAATTTATTAAATATTTACATGTTAGAATTTCAGAAGAACGTTGTTGCTACAAGCGATGATGACTTCCAAATCTTTTGGGTTATTTCTTACAGACAACCCTTGATTATATTGGTTCAGGTTATTTCGACCAACCTGTATGTTTCGACCTTACTTTACTTCAACTTTAATACATATTCAATATTTTTATTATGGCACATATTCTGTACCGCTCATTTAAATTCACCATGCGCAGTCTTTACTAGCACAACTCGAACCCTTTCATCATTCCCATACCACACGAGTGTAATCCTACCCAACATCCATTTCAGAGGAGGCAGATTGTCTTCATGGAACAAAACCATAGAACCTACTCACAGATAGGTACTCCTTAGACTTCCTTTTCCAAAACTGCTGAAATACAAACTTGATTCTTTGGAAATGAGATACCCGAGTATAAATAAAATTCGGCAAGGTGGGGTCAGGAATAGATAGAAGCGGTTGCCCGATCAAAAAATGACCCGGAGTAAAATAAGTCAAATCACTTGGATCCTCTGACATTGGTGACAATGGGCGAGAATTCAAACAAGATTCTACCTGAATCACCAAAGTATGCAATTGTTCGAATGTATAAGACAGTGTCCCAATAGTACGAAAAATATGATGTTTGGCGCTCTTCACAGCGACTTCCCACAGCCCGCCAAAATGTGGTGATCGAGGTGGTATCATATGCCATTCCATACCTTATGCAGTACAATAATTATTCACTTATTCTTGATATTTCTCAGAGTGGTATAATCGTTGTAGTTCCATTAGTTTGTTACGCGATTCCACAAAATTTGTGACATTGTCTGAATATATGTGTCGACATAAACCTCTTCTCCCAACAAATTTTCGCATAGTTGCAATGAATGCTTGAGTTGTGAGATCATTAACTAACTCAATATGAACTGCCTTAGTTGCAAAGCAAATGAAAACAGAAAAAAATTCAACACCAACAATTTCAAATGGACTGCATGGATTGAAATAAGGTAAATTACCCATTATTTGATTTAGAAGTCTTGGGCGAGCAAGAAAACATCTCACATAATTGTTGACTACAGAGCGACACAATGTACGCCCATTAACTATCCAATACCGAAGCCCCACGCTATATAAAAGTACTTGTGGACCGGCGTGCAATAAACGTATATGCTTTCTTTCTACTAATAGCCGTGCAAACTTAAGTGTTCCTAGAATTATAATTGATAAGAAATATTTGCATATTGCAACCTTCCACCAACTCGTAGGAATCCTTTTTTATCTATGAATGGATTCCAATGTTTTAATTTGCTTTTTGAAGAAACTGTTTGATTTTCTCTTAAGTTTTTAATTTCGTCAGCAAATTCTCGATTCTGAATATGTTTGATCAAACATTCAGTTGCATACTCAATTTCCAACACAGTAAGTTTTGATTAATCCCGTAACGACTTTGATTTAATTCGGCAATTACCAATACAACGAATACAATATCGTTCAAACATGTCCCAGTCGTTACAGGTTTTACGAACTAACATTGTTTCTTTCTTTTTAATTCAAGTAGTCCCACTTTAACAGAATCATTTGACTCGTGTGGCCAGCATTGTTTATCAACTGAATATAAAAACTGTGGATCGTTCCACCAAATATCGCAGCTTGGCTACTAAAATAGCTGTAAAACTTATATCCATAATGAGTTTCACAAGTTCAACCAGCACTGCAGTATGTCCTTTAGCTGAAGCAACTCTTGATTTGAAACAAAGCAGTCTCACATTCACCTCTTTCAATACATTTACAACCCGAATATAAATTACGCAACCACAATCATTTTCGGACGCACCCTCAAACGCATGCAATTCAATTTCATCAAACTCACGAGCTGCCACACATCGTGGAATACGAGTAGATACCTGTTTCAAGTCAATCAATTGTTTCTTGAAATCATTCAAAACAATACGCATATGTGACGGTATTTTCGAATCCCACTCTAATTCCTTTAAACTCCACAACGATTGCATAAATAATTTCGCACGGAATATTATTGGAGAACCCCAAAAGGGTCGATTAATTTTGCAATTTCTGACAGTACCAATCGTTTTGTACACAGGTTTTCTACATTAAAATCAAACTTATCGAAAATGACTTTCCCAACACTGATTTTAAATTTTCATTGACGATATCGTTATGATTTTTAAGCATTGATCCTAACCACTCTACATACACAATTCAAAACCCCCTTTTTTCAATAATTCAACTAAATCATTTTTTAATTTACTTGCCTCCTCAAACGAGTTAGCACCCGTAAGTGCGTCATCAACGTAAAAATCTCACTGCAAAACGAGTGCGGTTTCTGGGTAGAATTTACCTTTATCCTCAGCAAGTTTCATTAAGCATCGAGTTGCCAAAAAAGGTGCGGTTCTCGTTCCGTACGTGACGGTTTTTAGTCGGTTACAAATCCGTTGAAATTCACGATCTGTTTCAGAAACAAGTATCTGACTCACAATCGAAAACAAATCCTGTTCGACTGTAAGCCCTGTCAATAAACAGTCATTTAATGAAATACCTGATCATGACCGACTATAGATGCATTAAAAATTACCCAAAGCTGAGGTGTTTAACTACCTTCCCTTACCACACAATGATGCGGCAAATAAAAATGTTCATTCATTCTACTATTCGAAACATTAGGATCTCTAACTTCTTCCATGTGACCAAGATTAATATACTCAACGATAAACTGTCCATATTCCCTTTTTACATCAGGATTCCAAGACAATCGATCTTCCAAATTCTTAAACTGTTTTAAAGCAGGCCCACTTGACCTTCTCAATTGGTTGATATTTTTGTTAAACGGTAACGATACACCATAGAACGCTCTGACTTATCTCATGTCATATGCTTAAGAAAATGATGTTCACAAGCCTTTTCTTCCACTGAATATAACTTCCTCAAATGAATACTTTCCAATTCTCAAAATAGTTCAACTTGTTGACTTAATTTCGAAATCGCCTGTAAATATGAATTATCTATTGTTTCATGTAAACTATTCTTGACCGCTACTTCAGTTACGACAACTGACTTACTTCCTATTCCAACAAACCCTGACTTTTCCAATATCCAGACGTTGCTACTTGATTGTGGACTGTATTTCTTCAACGACCTTAAGTTATATGAATATTTTCCAGCTACGATATATCCAAATTCAGTGTTAATTAACGGCGGTAACTCCTTCAACACAATAACCTTATCTCCTATCAATAAACGATGATAAATCTCTGCTCCAATGATCATGTCAACTGCATTAGGTTGGAAGAACAAAGGATCAGCCAAATTAATAATATGTATTATCAATTTCTGATTGTTCAGATTTTACAGTATACGATGGAATTTCACTCGTGATACCAAGTAACACCAAAAATGTTAATGTTGCACAAAAATCAGTTAATCGTGATTTGATTGATAATATTGTTTCATATTTTACTTGACTGGATCTCTGATTGATACCAGAAGTTGATACTGATGTAGGCTTTTTGTCGACACGACATTCGAAAACCACTCTCAGACTCCACCCACACTATGCTTTTAGCCGTGTGTGAATTTGGCGCAAATTGTTTGATTGACTTTCCAAAATGAAGCAACGCGTTGTGTTTCATTCCACATAAACTACAAGGAGCAGCCATACATTCAACAACCTTATGTCCAGATTCCCAGCAATTTGTTCAACAGATTGAATATTTTCACCACTTCAAAACGCTGAAACGCTTTGCGACGATACATTAGACAATTTGTGATCACCTTGACAGTAAACGCAATCCGATTTGATATTTAGTAGAAATGTTTTTGGTTTTCTGTTATTGGACCAACCTGAAGCAAAGTTATTTCGAGCATCATTCCTATTAACTGATGAACTTGTGAACTTGTGAACTATGTGCTATTGTAATTACTGGTTTAATAGTCTTCGAAAGTTTTATTCTCGTTTGCAACACCTCTATAAATTCACTAAAAGAAAATTGATCTTCTTCAGATTTTTTATTCAGAACTTCAATTTTAGACGTGTTATCCAACCGCTCAATTAAATGGTGTTGATGAAACAAATTAAAAACATTCAATTCTGAATCTAATCCTTGAAGCGCCAGAAAATGCTTATTTACTGTCTCTATGTAAAATTGAAGCGACTCATTCCCATGAATTAATTCGGAATATAGTGCTTTAAAATTTAACCAATGAATCTCGACGCTATCAAATTTTGGTAAACAATGGTTTTGGTTTTAAATACGGGTTTTTTACCTTCTTCATTTCGAGGAGCTACATTCTCATTTTGCTTGGCTATCACTTGCAAAATACCAATTTCGTCTAAAATACTCGATTCTACTTTACTATATTCGTCTTCGAATTTGAACCTATCGCTCTTGACATTTTCTAAATTGTCCACGTATAAAACTGCCTCGATCTCTGACTGGGTTCCCGAATAATTTTTATAAATTGCTCACTTGCAGAATCATATTTTTTCTGATCGAATTGGTTTTTGAAATATGTCAAGTGAGCTTTATAGCCCCCACATTTTTTAATTAACCCATCCATAACTACACTGGATATTCTCAACCAAGACGCTAACCAACCTTAAACTAATTTCGCGATACTGCTTCCAGCAATTTATTTATTCAATGACCTTACAATTCTTTTTGAGCTTTACATCCAATTCAGTATGTCCCCTATGTTGCCGTTGTGTAATTTCCGATGCACGTGTTTTTCCAAACACGTACTAGATCTTCCCAAAATTTTTGTTTGGTATATCCGGCTCGAAGCACCAAATGTTGCTACAAGCGATGATGACTTCCAAATCTGTTGGGTTATTTCTTACAGACAACCCTTGATTATATTGGTTCAGGTTATCTCGATCAACTTGTATACTCTTCTCTATGATGCGATAATTAATTTATCGTTAACTACTTCGACGATCAATAATTATTTACATTTAATTCACCACTTAGTGACGATAATTTAATGTCTTCTTTCTATAATTTATCAATCAACTACAACTTTTTTGATTATAATTTTCTTTTATTTTGTTGGAATACAATGTCTTCCTTTTTAGACGATGTCGGAAGAAGAATAGCAAACAAAAAACTGAAAAGTCAAATTCGCTTTCTAAACTGACTTGTAATAGTGATTAGGGTTACTCGTTGCATAATACTACCTTATTAACCATCGACAGCGGTAACAAAGGTTGTCGAGTTCTTGAAAGAACCCGTATACTGGAGGAAATTATAAATCTTATCTGTATGCTGCTCGTATTACACAAAAACCTACTTTAAGCTTTACAATCAACATGTATAGAGTATTCGTTTCGAAGATCTACGGGAAGCTTTATTATTATTTATGTTAAATGATTAAAGCCAAAAAAATGTCTTATTTAATACAAATCGCAAGGGAACTTGGCTTTTTTGGATTTAAATTAAAAAAATCAAAAAATTGCTTTTTGCGAAAATCAATTTAAAGTTTAAACATTGATTAACATACAGCATAGCTACAAGCTTATTTTCGGTTGGGTTTTTATTTCACTTTTTATTCTAGAGTTAGACCAAAACACAAAGCAAATTGCTGTTATAAGCTCATATTTCGAACGTAAACTTACTAATACTAAATTAATGCATCATCGACACACTTTCATCTAAGAATTAGGTAAATTATACTCACAAATTTACTGATTGAAACCAGGTATCCTTTATAGCGTTCTCTCAATCTGATTTGCCATTACCATAATAGTGAAGCGACCTTTTTATATTGTTCCATTTTGATAAAGAAAGAACTACCAAAAAGGCTCAACAAATTGACGAGCACAACTAAGAATGATTTTAGAACGATACAAACATATTGCCACCACGTACGCCTATCACCGGCATGATTTTGTAGTTTATGTTCCGGCCTAGAAATGCATATATATTTGAATATTATGCGTGAAAGTTGTTTATATCAGAAAATAAGATTCCTTCCAAAATTAGATATGAATTAGAAGTTCCAAATGGCAGCTGCCAATGCTATCACAATCAGCAATACCAAATACCTTACTCGTGAAACTCTTCCCTGGATCATTGTAGTTGGTCCCACACCATTGAAGCTTATACATTTCCATACCATTATATGTCCACCCGCAGAGTGGGCTTGTGGGAGCAACATATAGCGTAAACTACTCAGTCTTGAGCTATGCGCTATAGTGATGAGCCCCCATGAAATATATTTGTTAAAGAACTATTTTTTAAAAAACAATTATGTCTTTGGAGGGAAATTCCCTGATTAGTGTTGTTTATTGTTGGTGTTCTCCTTATGTTTTATGTTCAGTTGGAGTTGTGATTTCTTGTTGAATAGATCGTTCAATAGCTTACCATTATAACATGAAGGTATAAGTTAATTTATTTTATTTGAACTATTATAACTTATAATTTGTAGTAGCCAGTAATATTTGTGAAATATAAATCTCAGTTATTTTTGCAAAAATATTTAATTTTTATTGTAATTAATTAGGAGCTTATTACTGGGTTTACGATAACGGAAATTATCCATTTTGAGCTGGGTGGGCTTATAATTGGATCGTAAAAAACGCTTGTTCTAGTTATGAGCCATTATACTTTTCTCGCTGCCAATTTCGATGACAGTCCCCATAACTCATTAGTAGTTATTTTGATTATAATTTAGATTATAAATTTGTTTTAGGATCAATTTGACGCATCGTAACAATGCCTTCCAAAAGGAATTATAATGTGGAAGACATCGAAAAGGCACTTGAAAATGTAAGAAGTGGACCTTCAATTCATGCAGCTGCTAGGATGTTCAACATTTCGAGAACAACGTTCCAACACAGGATACATAATCGTTCGACAAAAAGTATGATGGAGCCTGCGCCAGTATTAACGAAGTCGGAGGAAAGTGATATTGTCAATCGGATTTTAGAAAATCATTCAAGAGGTTTACCAAAACCCGAAGTACGTGGAATAGTGAAAGAATTATTAGACGCCAATCCAAGAAAGAACCTGTTTGGTAACAACAACATGGTAACAAATGGTATACTTCATTGTTATAAAGGCATCCAGAGTTATCCATAAGGACACCCGAGGCGGTGACTAATTCTAGTGCATGCGTTTCAGAAAAAGATATTAGAGACTGGTCTCAACAAATTGAAGATTATTTTGTTTCAAAAAATTTAAATAACGTTGTTAAAGATCCATCCAGAATTTTTAATGGTGACGAGTCTGGATTTCTGCTTTGTCCAAAAAGAGGAACAGTCTTACTGTCAAAGAAAGTAGTACTGTCATGTTTAGTTTCTCTGCTGATGCCATTGTGATTCCTCCGATGATAGTTTTTTATTATAAAAGAATACCAAAGGATGTAATAACCGATTCTGGGTGGATGACTTCGGATGCGTTCTTATTTTACATTAAGGAAGTTTTTTATCCCGCGCTTGTATCTAAACGTATAACATTCCTAGTAGTGCTTTTTGTCGATAAGACACATCTAACCTACGCATACTTTCTAAATTATGCGAGACTCTTAAGATAATTTTGATATGTCAATACCCTAACTCAACACGGATTCTTCAACTTGCGGATGTGGCCATATTTAGACCTTTGAAATTAGGCTGGATAGAGGAACTTCTGGTCTGGAGAAGCACCAACCTGGACGAATAGTTCTCCAAGAAACATTTCGCACCGATGTTGAAAACTGTTATTGATAAATATGTCAAACGTAGCACAATAATTAGTGGATTTCACACTTGTGAGATTTCTCCCTTCAACGCAAATTCTATATTGATTATCTATAAGTGCCTTGCAAACTCAACACGAATTTCATCGAAATCTGAAAGCACCGAAATCTACATAGTTGGTGGAAATACGAGCAACATTAACCTTAAGCAGTTTATTGAAATTGTTGGATTTGAAAAAATGAAACAACTATACGAAATTGATCAGAGCAATAGTACACACTCTGGGGACTTGTTATTATTGCATTATGAAAGGTTAAAATAAGATTTAACAAACGTTGTAAGTTATATAATTATTCAGAATTTAATATACCTAATATGTAATTTACCTGGATGTGGTTTATACACTAAATTTTCATTTAGGTTATCCCGACAAACAGTAGAAACGTGCAGGTCACGCCATGCCTTGGGAAATTTAACTTGGTGCCTTAATTATTTAAATTTTGCTTTAGAATAATATCAATATACCTGAGAGTGCTGCTTTATCTGAATTAGAAATTGGACAAGAAATTATAATTTTCGAGACTGAAGTACAATTGTTTACATATTAGCTTATTCAAAACGAATTAATTATGTTTTTCTTTAGATAAATCACACTGAGACGCAAGTATTTGACCAGGTTGATATTCCGATAGTTTCAATCGAAAAGGAAAACGATACCAGTGTAAATAATAAAATACTATTCTCTTTAAAAGTTAAGACCAGCATAACCCATTAAGACCAGCTCGAAAAGGAAAGAGAAATATTCAACGTCAACGTTATATAATAACAGCAACCCCGTTCCAGAATGATATTAAAAATTGATGAGAAAATTGCGATCGAACAAGGGAAAATAGACCGGAAAAATGAAAGGATAGAAAAAAATGCTAAAAGAACAATCCAAGGAAAACAATCGTAAACAAAAGTTAATCATACCGAAGAGGCGGCCAGTCGCCAAACCAAATCCAAAAATTATCAGTGCATAAAATTCCAATTAAAAAAAACGCGAATTAGTCCCAAGATTCAAGGTAGGTTTATTAAATTAGCATTGGGCGACTTCAGCGCGCATAGCCCTAATTAAATCAAGTAGGTAGATATCAAATATTTGACGTACTAAAATTAAATTTTTTTATAAGATATAAAATCTACTAGATTTTGTTTGTCTAATTTAAATTAAAACTGATTTTTTGTTTTAGATATTATTATCGATAAAACGTTGGAAAAGTCACCAAAAGAGTGTTTCAATATATTGCAAGTCCTGTTGAAAACTTTCAAAATCCTGTTTATGAACAAATAACCACTGGGCTTTGCTATGCATGTGCTGCGAATATTTCGATAACCGAAAACAGGATTGTTTGCTCTGTATGCTACAAGGCGTGCCACGTGAAGTATGCCTCAAAGTTCTAAAATACCTAGGTGGTACATATTATTACAGTACAAAAATTTGGAACTCATATGAACCATAAGGAACCGACTACTAAATACATGCTTGGACGAATACAAGGATGTATTTAGTAATCGGTTCCTTATGGTTCATATGAGATCCAAATTTTTTAAGTGCAATTTATTTTTTAATTATATTTTAAGTCAGAAAATGGCTGTGTTTTGTTTGCGTTTTATTCTAATGAGTTACTGAGTTGAATTATGTTAAATTAGAGGGGGCTCAAATGTATGGATCAAATGTGGCTCAGTACTGGATAAATTAGGGATCATAACTAGAAAATGTATATTATTTTGTCAAAATGAATTTTATGACATATTTTCCAAATTATATAAATAACTAATTATGTCAATTTACTAACAATTCTTCAATTCATCGCTTGTTTTAAACTGATTTTGAAAAAATTAAGAAACTAAAGTTAACAATCCAATAAAAGTAAAAATTGTTGTTAAGGAGGCTCAAGACTGGGTAGTTTACCCTAACCATCTATTTTGTTTGCTTTTTAGAGGTGGAATAACGAAAGAAATATTGTATCGGTCCATAATATGTTCCTTCAAAATTCAATCGGTTTGTTAATATGGTCCCGTGCAATATTTTATTCAATATACGAGGCTTTTTTGGGTGACGTTCTGCATTTATATGTTTTTCTTGAAGCCTTCAGTATATCGTATTGATCAGTTTTGAAGATTAATTAATCCGGTTCTGTATGTTGCTTAGGGTTAACGTATAGGGTCAACCTTTACAGCTTCAGCCATCTGGACGACTTCTTGTTTTTTTTACATGGTATGACATCGATTTTCGGTGCTAACCATATTTTTTGGGAAGTTAGCGGCCGAAATTCTACTGCCTTTTTAATATACATGATGCTTGTTTACAAAAAAAAACAATGAAGCCTACAGGTAACGTTGGAAACAGATTATCACACAGAACTAATCGCATGCTGTAATAGTAATCCCGTGCTGTAATATTTTAATCATACCAAAATGTCTATCCACAACAACCACAAATCGATCATAACATTCAAGAAACCACATAACAACAAATAATTCAGCGCACATGAAGAAGCACTCGATGCAAACTAGAATTCCGCGTAGCGCCTCGAAAGACATCTCGTGTCATAAAAAATCGAATTCGGTATTCATAAACGCATAAACACGCGCATATGCATACATATTCATAAGAAGAGTGTACCAACACCATCATACATTTTATAAATTGAAGCGTACTTGTTTCCGAGAATTATAGAGATTCCGGAACGTCAAATCAACGAACACCAATAAAATTTGTGAAAGGTAATGCTAACCTTTCCAACCACAATGAATACCTTAACTAATAATAAAGGAGAATACTGAGATGAAGAAATCTACAATTATAAATTAATTTTGAAAAAAACTACGAGACAAAATCCAAAAGAAAGATACATGGCACACCTGCCCATAACGTAGACATAATTGGTACAATTAGGAAGTTCGAGAACACAAGCATTTCATTTTTTTTTTAAGTATTAATTGTCTAATGGATTTAATGTCCTTTAAAGGTCAACTAATACCCCCCTTTTCATTCTCGCACACACCATCCATTCACACTATTACAGTATACCACCTGCGCATTGCAAGCTCCATGTCAACCGGTACAATGACATGAACGGTTGGTCGGCGCTGAACTCTGCACTCCACCAGAGGGTCTTAGTTATGTTTATTAACATCACCGATCGTAATCGATAACGAAAATTGCACGCTTTGCATCCAGCAAATGGTGGGATTCGAACCCAGTACCTCCCGGTTCAAGTGCCGAAGCTTTAACCACTGCACCACTTGTCCGGTCATTACTTCCTACTGCTGGAGAAGAAACTATAGAATCCAACCAGGTTTTAAAAAACGGTGTATTCAGCATGAACTGAATGTAGTACTTCAGGCGGGATCGCACGATTCGAACAGCTCATCACGCACGATGAAAACATCTTTTTTTCTTTTTAGGTAAATTAATAAAGCTTCGATTTTGTCAATAAACTCTAAAATGATTAAATATTGATTCTGGCTAGTAAAAATAAATTGTGTTGATGAAATTCTCGCAATAGAAGCCTCACTGTTGCGTTAAGGTGCTCAATATCTAGTTAAATGATTGCTGAAAGTTGGTTTTGAATAAAAAATTCCGCAATTATATGCAAATTGGAGCGAACCAAATATTTTAAAGAATCTGGTTGTTGTATTCTGCTGAATTTTATTTAATAAAAGTTTTAATTTTAATTACCGCAGGAAGCTGGAAGTGGGTGACAGTTGACATGGACAATTAAAAAAAAAATTAATAAAATATTCAAACTAAACTAAACGTCAAGCTTAGTACGAATTTTTTTCGAAATTAGGCCATTCGACCATTTAATTTGAAATTGTCCAGTATAACTATCTAATATGTGGCGTCCTGAAAAACCCAATTCGTTCTCATACTGAAAGCCCCAATTGAAAGACAACAAAGAAAAATAATAATCTACATTGTCTTTGAATTATCTACTCGTACATATCCCACCAATTATCAACATTGTCTACGCAAAAATTAATTTTTCACGTAATTTGACAAATACGCGTAGACGCACAACACTGACTTTAATCCAATTAAATCTCACCTAAAAATATGAGATATCGAATGAAAATAGGATTCCAATATGAGTTTTAAATGCGGATTTGGAAACTTGACAAATTGAATGTAAATAAACCATTTCTCAGCCGATTCAGATTGTTTACAGCTCTTCAACATGTGTTTTTTGAAAAAGGCCAATTTTATTTAAAATTACCTGTTTCCCAACCGATCCTAAACTATTGGGATTAAACTCTGCTTGCATTATGAAAGTGGGATTTCAATTTGAGTTCTAAGTATGATTTTTTAAATCACAAAAGTGTGAACTAAACTGTTTCTTAACCGATTGGGATGGAAATCTGTTTCATAAACCAGAAATCATTTCCAATATGAGTTTCTGAACTGGTTCTAAAATTAACCAATTACAAATATCTGCATTGAACTATTGCGAATGAGGAAGTGGAACATGGCATACTTGAATGCTACTAACGGGTGGCCCATCTAGCATTTGCTATTTCAACTAGCGGTTATTTCGAGTGTGGCAACACTTATAGTAGATATGCCATTCGTGTTATGCCAGAAAATTAGTTTAATGTCTCGCATTTATGAAATTGGCAGCGTTGTGCGTCTACGCGTACTTCAGAATTATCGACATGATAGATAATTCATTTTGGCGGAGTACACTGACAATTCGTGGAGTATGTAGAATATTCGTAGAAAATGCAGATTATTGCTTTTTATTGTATTATCCATGTTTTCACGAGGTTGACATCTCACAGTTTCCAGTTCAAAATGCGAATTTTAAATATTTGTTGTGAAAGTCATATTCAAGTTTTATAAAACATATGAGATTAGTATCTGTTTAAAATAATTCGCGCCATTTTAATGCATTTGCAATGCCATATGCTTTTTCATTAGCAAACAGGGACGGGCGTTTACGCGTCATCTACTAATTTTTATGTAATCGATAACGCCTACTATTCGACGACAACGTCTAATAGTAGACAAGTCAACAAGTATTTGTAATTCACGAATCTAATTTGTAATAAACGATCTACATATTTTAAACTTCTTTTTACGGAGGTTTTAGTTAATGAAAATTATTATTACTGTAAAATATAGTATTACCTTTCAAAGTTAACCACAAAAAGAGTTTCTTGTTCAACTTATACGGAGGTTGTTAATTTAAGATAAATTAGGGAAAACACATGTTAACGAACTATAGCTCTAGTAATGTGTGTGTGTATTACTGCATAGAGGGGCATCATTTTTCTCTTACCAATAAGAAATTTGATTTTTTTACCACTTTTCAGATGTCACCATTTTTGGTCATTTGTTTCCTGAAACATAATAACTTCAAAAAATTCTCGAACTAAATGAACTGCTATCTGTAAGAAACAGGAATACTGGCAAATCAAACACCACCAGCTTCACTACCTCCGATTATTCAAATCATTTTTGCGGTAAAATTTAATATAACAATTCGGCCTAGATCTGCCTAGAATTTTCGCCATTTTCTTATTGACCTTTATTTATCTGTACACAATATTGTATGAATTTGCCATAAACAACTGTGAACTGGAATTTGTTTCTTCCCATTAAAAATGCACCTGCTCAAATGATGGCCGTTAAAACTGTTTCCAGCTATGTTAGTATATTTCTCGCTGACCACGATCAGTATCTAATGATCTTAATGTAGATGCATTGCCAGATGCATCCATTTCTTTAGCAAAATAGCGGCCACAAAAATAGAAACTAGAGATGATTATATTTATTTAAGTATTGTGGCTCAAAGTAGTTTATTTTGACAGCTCTGAATTTGGTTTAAACAATTTACTGCACCGGACCTCTTTACTAGCGGTTTTTAGTCGTCTAAAATAATTTAAAAAATTAAAATTTCGGACATTTATCTGCTTCGGACTTTTACCATAGCATAAACAAAATGTACGTCATTACCACTTGAAAACATGGATTGAAACTTACCACATGTGAGCTATTTGACTTGAAATGTAGCGCCATGGAGGCAAAATTATTATATTCACAAAGAAATCAACGAATTTTGCTGATTGCTAACAAAAAAAACTTTTCGACATTGTCTACATTCTCTACATTATCTACGTCATTTTTATTTGTCTACATACATTCTCTACATACAAAGAATATAATTAATATACACGGTGTAGGCAATACGGCACAACACTGGAAATTGGTCGCTTGAATAAAATTGGGTAATGTTGAAAACTTTCTTTCAAAGTGGTGAGTGTCCTGCCCAAATTGAAACAAATGCCTACAAGCAAATTTGTGGATCAATTTGTGAAGCGAGTTCATGAAATTAGAATATTATTGAATAAACTAACACGTGTACGTGCGTACAGCCGAGAACATTGCAGCTGTTCCTCAGAATGTGTCTGATCATCCATCAACGTCAACTCGTCATTGTGCTGAAGAATTCTGGTATGAAGGCGTAAAAAGTTCAACTAGGGTAGGAGCTGGGGCAAAATGATTCTCCGCAACGGGTTTGGTTTGCTAATTAGGCTATGGGAAGCTTGGAACAAAATAAGAATTTTTTACCGACAAATTATCTTTTCCGACGAAGCTCATTTTCACCTGAGAGGCTACGCAAAAAGCAGAATTGTCACATTTAAGGCTCAGAAAATCCACACATAACTATATGGAAACGTCGATGCATCCACAACGAGTGACTGTTTGGTGTGGATTTTGGGCCGGCAATCATTCGTCCATTTTTTCCAACATAAGCAAGAAGCCCTTACAGTCAATTGGGAGAGTTATACCGAACCATGATAAACAAATTTTCGTTACCCAAAGTTACCCAAGAGGAGAACACACACAACATTTGGTTTGGTTGGAACCGAATCACGCAACTTGCCACACAGCAAATGCAACAATCCGTCTTTTGCACACAGGCTTCGGAGATCGAATAATCAACCGTAACGGAGATATCAATTGGCCGGTTTGCGATTAGTGGGGACCCGTTAAGGATAAATGTTACGCTAACCATCAAAAGACTATCCAAGACTTGCAACATCCAATCGGAGATGGCTTTGATGAGATAGGAGCCCATACAATCGAAACATTTTCGGAAAATTTGGTTGACAGGATGAAGTAGTGTAAATCTGACCGTGGAACTCATTTGAATGCAATTGTGTTTCATGCTTAATGGCAATGTATACAGTATTCATTCATCTTTGAATTAGAGCTGCATGTTAAATTGCAAACGTTAGATGGGTCATCCGTTATACCATAAGTCATTTCTAAACTGATACGGAAAACATTTGGTTTTTATTTTGGAAATGGGATTTCAATACAAGTTCCAGATGAGGTTTCAAAAATGGCCTATAAAACTTTGTTTGCACGATGAGTACGCAGGTGAACTCCTGTATGTTTTCATTAATGGATCCTACTGAAACCAGTGGAGGTTGAAATCAGTATTGACCAAAAATAATCGGCCAAACCAAATTGTCAGAACTATTTGAAAAAATTGCAGCCCATATAATGGAAAGGGGTGAACCACGTGATACACGGCGTTCTTTTGAATCGAACTAATAATATTTTGCTATTGGTGGATTAAATACTGCGAGATACCTGAATTAACTAAAAATAACCTTCATCAAGCTAAATTTGGAAACAAAGGAACGATATTTCGTCTTGCCTAGATTTATTACCAGGCCCTCGTCGCTTAATCGTTGGAAGACAATGTATTCGTTCACGTCATCCGTGAAAACTCAAACAATCAAAAAGGTCTTAATATTGCTGTCTTCTCTATTTTTTCAACTGGAACATGATGATAAGCACTAAACCGATTTTCCTGAACTTAGTACATAACTCAAGTTGATGTTTGAAATCGGTAACCGTAATATAACTAGATATCGGTCGAGTTTTGTTATTATACGTTTAATGCCCGTTTAAAGCGGGCTCGTTTAATGGCGTTCTGATGCTCAACAGAGCGCTTGCACTAACCAAACTTCGATTTCGGACTTTGCGATGGCCACTTTGTCTGCGTTTTGGTGTCGAACTTTTGCGTGGCATCGTTTGGTAGTGATTTCAGTACAGTGCGTCGTGTAATTGCTTTGAATTCGAGTAGCAGCCTTGTGATGGTGCAAGCCTATGAATCGAGTTTAAGTTGGTTTACCGATTGGTTTTTGAGTCAGTGAGTTTCTTGCATTTGATGTCAACTACTTTTGCAATGATTAATTTCTATATAAATGATCTACGAAGTCCGATGTTAGGGGTTAAATATGTCTACCCGTATAGATATCGATTGTTGGGGAGTCTGTCGCGAATAGTTTGAAAGACAACCGATTAGCAATTTCGATATTCGTTGATGGGATCACCGAAACCTCGGTACCTGTGTCGATTAGAAATTTTTACTTGTTTTGCGACTCAACTATGATGAAGCGGCTGTTTGAATTTTGGCTACCTTTGCTTGCTTCATTTTATCACCAAAATTACATGGCTTGATGTATTTTTTCATCGGCGCACCATGCTTATAATAGCACCAATAAATCGGATGCTTGGTTACCTGAATCTTGGAGTGGGATTGACTCCAACATCGTTGGTTATTTTTTTAAATTTGGAATCGTGACACACTGTTGCGTGTTAAAAGCTAGTGCATGTGTAAACCAAGTTGTCGCTGATGGGAAAGTATTAGGGCCGCCACAAGGCTTGTGTTTCAAGATCAAAAATAAAATAAAAAACAGGAAAGCTAAAACTTAAAATCGGAACGATGGTTCGAATAAACCTAAGTGAGGACAACGAGTGCACAAATAAAGGAGAGTTGTTTTGCGAAAATGGAGCGTTCAGGCAATTAGGCAGAAAAGAAGCATCCAGGAAAAAAATTCTATTAAATCCGATCTTCCTTAACCGACTTATCTTTTCTTTGAATTTGGATTTTTTTTATTATCTTACGAAACCTAACATACGCCTGAGTGGACTGTTCCGCACGCAAATCAGCCGGTTTAAGTCGAGTATGTGTTTGATATCTTGATGCCGAAAAGTCAAAATGGTTTCAGAATTCAATTATTGATATCGTAAGTTTGGGATAACACATGAAACTAATCAACCTTTCTATTTTTTAATTATTTTCTCAGAATTGTGATGCCTTAGTAATCCTGAGGGATGTTTTCGAATTCGGAAGTTCACGAGCTATATTGTCTTTATTGTTATAGTTTATTTGTTTTAGAACACCCGCGCAAGAGTGTGTCTTATACAAATCAGGGAATATCAATTATTGCTAGAAATTCGTCGACCTTTGCATATGCTTATGTGGATTTTGACAATCGATCGTTACCGATATGGTCTCAAACTTTTAGTCGGAACAATTTTTAAGTGCTTGTAAAATTTTAAAAATTTTAAAATTAAACACAGTCGCATTCTCTCTTTAGTCGAATGTTGCATCAGAAGGCTATCCAACGAGAGCGGGGGAGTATTTAGGGGAGTATTAGGGGAGTATTAGGGGAGTATTAGGGGAGTATTAGGGGAGTATTTTCAAAATGATATTTCGAACTATTTGTACGATTGGGACAAAAAGACCTAGACGGCTGTATTAACGAGAGTATTTTTATTTAAAGTTAGTTGTTCACCACATTCCTCTACCGGTTACATGCCTTTTGAGCTTTTTGTCGGGTTTACACCAATAAACCCTACATTTTTCACTAAACATCCTAAACCATTTGTTATATTTAAATTATTTGCTTTTGCTCACTAAATTCAAACCTGCTGACAAGCAAGGATGGACAGCATAGAAATAAAATTATACCATCTGTCTTTTAAATTAATTTATTTCCATGGACTTCTACGTCAAATTATGTATTATAAGGGTAGTTTGTCATGTGTCCTCCAACTGGAATTTCCTAAGAATATGCTCAAATAGAGTTTTAGGATCAATCGAAATTTTAATCGAAACATAAATTTCGCCAATTAACTATGTAAATCCATAACGATTGCTAATGCGACAGAGCCCACAGTTACATAAATTAAAATACAAAATAATTTTTCTCAGCTATTCAAGGCGACGTGTTATCACAAATTATGCAAAAAATGTCATCGTAAATAATATTTAAACGTTGCCAAAATGTTTTTCGACGGCATGCATAGTTATATAAGGAGAGGAAGACACCAAAAACACTTTGGTTAAATTACAATCTTGATAAAATATCTTATAATAATAATATTATAAAGTGAATAATAATCATAAACAATTTTTTTTTTGTTGGTTTCTTCACATTTGTTTTTTTTTCATCTTAAATGATTGCAGATCACTTCAGGTAAACGTAAATCGTATCGTAAATTTTTTTAACGATCAAAATAAATTAATTTAATTTTTATTTTTATTAATTAAATATTCAAAATTTATTTTTGTGGTTTGATGATACGGTGCACGGGTAGCTTCGTCTCTAAAGTAATTAAATTTTTAAAATTTTAAAATTCAGATCATTTTCCATCTTCGTTAAGATAATTCAATGCGTGTACGCACGCAAGTTAAATAATTGAAGAGAAGATTTTGTATTTTTTTTCGGTAAATAATTATTTTGAAAGTAATTTGTTTACTTATTTATAAGTTTTATGGAGGATGCAGTTTTACAACATCTTTCTTGGATGGTAACTTTTGTGATAAAAAAAATTAATTAATAAGAGCAACTCAGTTGATTTAATTTAAAATAATTAAAGTCAATTTTTTTGCGACTTGGTCATCGTGATTGTAATTATTAAGTGAAAGCTATCGTGGAAACGGTGTTATCAATTTTTTTTTTTTTTTTGTTTTAATTAAGTAATAAGACGAATTTCTTCACAACAGATGTTTTAATTAGTATCAAGTATCAGCACTGATGAGCTGTAACAGTTACACGTTTTGGTGGGTTATTGATCAACACAATCAATTCATGAGTATTCAACCGTTCTCAAAACTATTTAAATGTCGCACTAGTTCAGATGAGCCAAGAGACACCCTCTCTCACGCTTAAAATCACATTAATATACATTAAAATGAATTCCTCTCTGTCCGTTTGTCTGTTTGTTCCGAATGGGTGTGCGCTTGACGCTCAACTGATAAATTTTTAATTTTTTCCCCTTAATTTTTCGCGGGAATGAATTTAGGAGTTATATGAAATTAGTGACGGGCTCAAATTTGAACGTTCAACCTACAGATCCGGGGATCTCCTCCTTATAATTTTCCACACCGTTCAAATTTTATATCAAAATGAGGATATTCTCTTAATATTTATGAAGGTTTGGGGCCCTAGACACTCCCATAATTTTTTTTACAAAAACGTTAATTTTTTAAAAACTTTTTTAAAGCCATTCCTTCATGCCAGTCTCTCTTTACTCGAATTTGCGACGTAACCACGAAGATAATGACCACACACCAAATTACATTATCAATTAATCTCGGATGGAACACCCTTTATGAGTTTTTCTAGTCACAAAGTGTTAGTGTTGAATAATGGCTATTTCAAATTGATAAGTTAAATGATGCCAACTATGATGAGCGGAAAATGCAAAAAAAAAATTTGATACACCAAGAATTATAACCTTATACAAATAATTCCGTGAAGTTTGAAATGCCGGAAGAGTAAGTAAAATGGAAAAATAAAAATTCCAAGACATTTGTGTTTACGCATCCCATAAAACTTCACAAAAACATTAGAAGGAATATACCAACCTAAAGGACCGGCTCGTAAAGTTTCATTATTTAAAGAACTAATTCATACAAAAGTTGGAAGTGGTCAAAAGATTAAAAGTCACGTGCGAAATGTTTTCAATGTCACCGAAAAATTAGAAGAAATAAATATTGTCATTCCGGAGGAGGTGCTAACCATTATGCTGCTGTGTAGTTTGCCCGACTGTTATGAACATTTTATTTCTGCAATTGAGTCCATAGAGGTGAACTACCAAGATTAAGTACAGTGAAAATCAAGATTTTGAAAGAAGAATAACGACGAGGTGAAGAAGGTACTCGAGGCGTCGAACGCCTTTGTTTTAAACCCTATTTTTTCTCAACCAATGCAATTGTCATCTGATAAGTCGGTGAATACTAGTGCAATATGGCCATTGTCAAATTTATAACGAACGGTGCATCGGAGCTTCGTGAAAATATTATATCACTTAGTAAAGCTGTAACTACAAGTAATAATGTAGATTTGTTTATAATTTGAATACAACAACAAATTAACGCAATTATCCATAATGGAAGTTTTAGTGAAAATCAAGAAGAAAATACTCCCTCTAAATTGACTTAAATGCCAAACAAATAGTTCAGCTGTTTGAAAATGACATGGTTATTTGCCAGAATTTGAAAGATGCTTCGAAATCTTTAAATTGTCTCACATGTTTTAAATCATGACTGATGAGGTAATAAGTCTGGTATATACCATGAGGAGCTCATTATTTCGTAACAGGATGAAGTTTTTTTGATGTTTCATGAATTCAATAATCGTGCGGAACTAAAGGGTGTTTTTTAAGCCCGATAGAACCTGAAATTATAAGAAATAACACAAACAAATAAACTGTATCAAAAAATGTTGGCACCGCGGCTGTTCTTGACGAAACGCATTCCAGACGTCCAATTTTAGGCCACTTTTTCGAGAACTGCGGGGCGGATGTCTCGAATAACACGAACAATACTGGCCTTCAAGGCGTCAATTATTGCTGGTTTATCACGGGTGTAGGCCAAGATCTTTGAGCAACATTTTCCATGTATAGTGGACGGACAGAGCCCCAATTCCTGCGAACGACGACGAATTGATATATTTGGATCTTCTTCCACACTTTCGTTTACAGCGGCGATATTCTCTTCAGTACGCACATTACTTCGACGTGTTGATGTTATTGCATCCTCTAGAGAGTATGTGGTATGAAATCAATCCACAGTTTTACGGATGGCTTGTTCAGATAGACGATAATGTGCGCCTTAAAAATCACGAAGTTCGTGATAATTTGCCAGAGTATACTGTCATAGGCCAGAGTATATTTTTTGTTTTATTTTTTACAATTTCAAGTTCTATCAGGCTTAAAAAACATTCGTTACAATCGGAACACAAATTAAAAATGCGTATAAATGACAACGGGAAAGAATATTTGAGCAATGAGTTTACCAAATATTTGATAGAAAACAGAATTCAACGTCAGCTTTCAGGTGAGTATACTTCTCAACAAAACGGCGTTGCTGACAGAACGATTGTGGAGATGGGATTGTGAGATGTCAAAGATATGTCTTTCGCAGAAGCTGTTAACACTGTACTTACGGCAGTGTACTTACGGAATCGCCTTCGCACCAAAGTATTAAATAATATAACACCATTTGAACTGTGATTTAAAGGAAAGACGGTGATAAATTACCCATTTTTGAGAAATAAATCAGTTTTCTTCCAGTGTGCCGAAACTAAAATTCTCTCGGATTGAGGCTATACAGATTTAGAATGGGCTGTTAGCTTACAGCTTATTTGAGTAAAAATTTCAAGATGATCGGTATATTGCAACTTGCCGAATTATGGCACTGGGCTAAGTATTTCTAAGCATTTTCGAGAAATAAATCAGTTTTTCCCGTGTGCCAAAACTAAAATTCTCTCGGATTGAGGCTATACAGATTAAGAATAGGCTGTTAGCCTACATGCTTAGAAATACCTAGCCCAGAGCCATAATTCGGCAAGTTGCAATATACCGATCATCTTGAAATTTTTACTCAAATAAGCTGTAAGCTAATCTGTATAGCCTCAATCCGAGAGAATTTTAGTTTCGGCACACGGGAAAAACTGATTTATTTCTCGAAAATGCTTAGAAATACTTAGCCAAGAGCCATAATTCGGCAAGTTGTAATATACCAATCATCTTGAAATTTTGACTCAAATACTCACCATTTGTTAATAGTCAGGCTCTAAAAACAACTTATATATGATTGATTTTTGCTGTAGTCTCCGTGATGTCTTGCCATTTATAATGATTGGATGTACTGAAGATCAAAAGGGGCCGATAAAAGTTTTACTTAAAAACATCGTTATACATTCGCGTCTTAGTATTAAAATAATTAATTTATTAAATGTTATCATATTTTAAAATTCCATGAACTTTAATTTTTCACTCAAAATTCTTATTACAAATATTTTAACAGTGTGATCTCCAATACATGCTTATTTTTGTTAATTGATGTTTTTATCACACGCACGATAAAACATATGCTCAGCTACGGAAGTGCTCAATGAAAATGCTGAATATGTGTTTAATATGAGGTGGTTTATTGAATTGTGACAATTTTCTGACGGAATGCAGTATGTCGGTCACAGCTAATATTGCCAAATACATAAGTGATCCAATGATCCAATGATTGTATCGAATTTCATTAATTTTGTCACAAATTTCATTTTCACATTTCGTCAGATTTGTACCGAGATCCAAAGAAGTATAACAATTTCGACATTCCAGCCTATCCATCTTGTTCAACAATTTCATTATCTGTTTTATCAGATGAACATTAATTGCACCTCGTTCGCCTTCTTTATATATTTCGATGCCAAGACAATAGTGAATTTTTCCACTGCCCACTATTTCGAATTGTTCTCACAAACGTTGTTTTATCCTTTTCATAAACTGCAATAATACAAATCAATTAATAAATTTGTCCACATAGCTTGCGATCGACGAATAATTCGGGTTTTAATATATAGATCACTTTTTGTAGTTTCCAACAGCTTATATTCGGGTACTAGCGCCAAACCCATTCGTATTGTAGCATATCAAAGTACTGGTCAAAAAGTTTCAGTACAATCAATTCTAAACTTTTGTGAGCATCCTTTTGCTACTATAGACGAGACTTATACCGTTTAATAAAATCATTTTATTGTACTTTACTTGGAACACTCATTTGCAGCCAATTGCTTTTGCAGTTCTCCGATAACTCTACCAATTTTCATGTACCATTACGAATTAGTTAATCATATTCATGCTGCATTGATGCATTTATTATTTTGAGTAGCCAACCATAACTCACTCTTCCCCCTTAGACATAAATTTTGAGTGGCCAGATTGTTTGGCCAGTCTCAATCCGAGAGAATTGTAGTTTTGGCACACGGGAAAAAATAAATTTTTCTCGAAAATGCTTAGAAATACTTAGCCCAGAGCCATAATTCGGCAAGTTGCAATATACCGATCATCTTGAAAATTTTACTCAAATAAGCTGTAGGCTAACAGCCCATTCTAAATCTGTATAGCCTCAACCCGAGAGAATTTTAGTTTCGGCACACGGGAAGAAAATCTGATTTATTTCTCGAAAATGCTTAGAAATACTTAACCCAGAGCCATAATTCGGCAAGTTGCAATATACCAATCATCTTGAAATTTTGACTCAAATCATATCACAACGGATATCCACAATATTTTTTTAAGTAAAACAGTCTCCAGATTTTTTATTTTTAAGAGAACCTCATTGCCAATAACAAGACATCGCAGAGATTGAACTACAATGAAACCTTAGATGAATCACTCCTACGGGCTTACCCTATCAAACGAAATATGTTTCGATCCAATGTAAATTTGCTCAGTACGTTTTTCTGAGCAAACTTCTCATTGGCCCCTTATAATTTCTGAGTGAATCCAATTTATTCTCACAATAACAAGACATCGCGGAGATTGCACCACAATGAAACCCTATAGGAATAACTCCTACGAGTTTAGCCTATCAAGCGAAAAATGTTTCGTTCTTATGTAGATTTGAGAGTTTTGGAGCCAATGAGAGTTTTGCTTAAAAAACAAGATGGGTGATAGGTTCAGTTAGTAGGAGTTACATGTACATGATTGAATTCTAGTGCAATTTCTGAAATGTCTTGTAAATGGCCGTAATGAGATTCTCTGAAAAGTCAGAAGAAGTTTCGTTGAAAATTTTGGTAAAAAAAATCGTACTTAACAAGCCTCGTTTGATAGGTTAAACCCATAGGAGTTATTCCTACATGGTTTCATTGTGGTGCAATCTTCGTGATGTCTTGTTATTGTGAGAATAAATAGGATTCACTCAAAAATCATAAGGAACCAATGAGAAGTTTGCTAAAAAAATTTACTGAGCAAATCCATATTGGAACAAAACATGCTTCATTTTGATAAGGTAAAGTCGTATAGGAGTGATTCCTATAGGGTTTCGTTGTGGTGCAATCTTCGTGATATCTTGGTATTGTGAGAATAAATAGGATTCACTCAAAAATCATACAGAACGAATGAGAAGTTTGCTTAAAAAAACATACGTACGAGTATGTGAAATAAAAAATAATAATACTTTGAACTACATATTTGACTACCTGATTTTTCTAATTATTTTTACAAATTAAAATAATAAAATTAAAAGATATAATTTCCACATATGTAACTTCAAAAAGCATTTATTATTAAAAATTTTGCATCAATTTTTTGTCGACTATAGCTACCGTTCCAATTGCCAACAGTTTTTGATTAAAATGATCAATGTAAATAAAATATTCAACTGGGGGAAATGCACTAACATTTTATAATATCTAAAAAGTTTCATCTTCTACAATAAATATCCTTTGCAAAAATGTTGTTCGTGTAAAATTTGCCTACTTAAGTAGATTGGAATAACATAATTGTTGGGGACTATTTTGCAGGCATTAATTATTGTTTCAAGTGAATATACATTCGTGTTAGATTTAAATTATCGCTTTATAAATTGACAAGTTATGATTTCTTTTTGTTTGTTGTATTTTTGCTTGAAAAATTCCCCCGAAGAAATGATCAATTTGGCAGGTTATAGTAAAATCGAAGAAGATTAGATGTACGCGTAGCCTCAGAGAGACTGAAACTAGTGAACAGCGTAAGAAACGGCTCCAAAACGTTCGAGAATGTCTTCTCCTAGAGCTGTTGAAACAAATAACAGCATGAGATACGAGACGAAAGCGTCCGAACCGTAATTTCTTCTTCTTTACCCCTGAAAGAATTGAACAGCATGAGCAGCTGCTGAAACAATTGAACAACAAGATACTCGGCGTGAACACGATCGAAGCAGATGGTTTTCTTCTAGAGCTGCTAAAACAAGTAAACAGAATGAGACCCGGCTGGAAAACGGTCGCCTACGATATGTTGATCAAAAGAAAACTTCAGAGCTGTTTTAAAGTTAACATAAATGAAACAGTTATTAGAGATCATCTTACCGCTAAAAAACTCAAATTATTTCGTGCTGCTCGGGAATTTAAAATAGCTAACCAATTCCAATTTCTCTGGACCACCAACAATCGGATTTTACTCAAAAAAGCACCACAGAGTAACACTATTCACATAAAAAGTTAAAACGGTTTAGATAAAATTAAAAATTTAATTAATTAACTCAAATAGACTAGTTTACCACTTCACATAGAATTATTTTTATTGTTGATCGCTAAATCGATGGTAATAATCAGAGTACGGAAAGCTAAAAGACATTTTTACGTAGCTAGATTAGAAAATTGTAATGGATGTTCCAAACAATTTTGGGATCTATTAAAATTGGCCATTTATAATAAGAAACGAAAAAATATTTCGGTAAAGTTTAATGGATCAGTTAGCGAGGACCCAAGGAAAGTTGCCAATGCACTCAATGCTTGTTTCATACATTTACTTGCTTGTTACATACGATTTTCCGTGGCCAAATATAGTCGTAATTACGTCAGAATATCATATAGATTTAAAATTTGATATAATCAATGTGAGTGAAGAGGAAGTTAGCTGTAACTTCTAGCATACGCCTACGGAACTGCTAAACTATCCAAACATTTTCTACAAAACAATCGGAAGTACAACTCATGCTTTAAAATGACATCTTTTCGAGCAACACAAATTATTACTGATCGTGGTTTTATGCCCACGTTTAAAATACATGCGGAGAAGTCTCCAAAAATGTGGAACCAGTTCTTTCTCTTCCTGAAAACGACTCCAAGCTTTTACAAATTTACTAGAGACGGAGTCTAATCAACGTTATGCTCCTAGTCCTGAAACAATCATCTGGTAAATTTATTCAAAACAGTATTAAAGCAAATGCCATCATATGATCAGAGTAGTGATTCGAGCAGGCAAAATACCGTCTGGTGAACATAAAAGACGCTTCGATGTTCCAGCGATCAACAATGTTGCTATTGTCATGATTGCAACGGGTTTTGATCGAGGTACTAAAACACATAGATCATATGATGCTCTTGAATACCAAGTACTGCTCTCCCAACAATAAAATTACATTCTGAAGTGCCGTCAACTTTTCCACCAATTCATTGCTAATATATATAAAATATTCACTTGCACGATGCATTTACAAATTATGGAATGGCAAGACAGAGGTATACCATACGCTCTCATTTTAATATGGTTAAAGGACAAAGTTACCCCCACTCAAATTGATATTGTTATATCAGTTGAGTTACCCCATCTCCAAGAAAATCGGGTACTTTTTAAAATATTAGTAAAAATACCCGACTCTCTTTTACCACGAATGTAAACATGTCTCGAATACACTACACTTGATTTCGAACCGTTGTTGGTTTTAAATCTAATCTTTAAATTTAATTAAACATTTTAATGGTTTGTCGTTTTTTCGAAAATGCTAAATTTTTCAACATCATAGTAAAAATTTAAAAAGCTCCCATTGAAGATGCTACTTCTCGTACACAGATTTCGAACAAATTTCGCAAGGATCTCTCAATTAATGGAAGATATTTAAGCGTGACGCTTTATTCCGAATAGTCGATTCGCATGGACTGTATAGATGCCGAATTTTGGTGAAATATAGTTTTTTGTAATAACTCGTCATTTCCAGAAAAATTTAAAAATTGATCTGAACTAACTTTATTTGAAATCGCCAATGGTATATACTTTTAAAAATCTCCTATGAAAACTGCCACTTCCGGTAGACCGATTTCATCCAAAACTAAAAGTATTTTTATGGGCTGTTACCGGAACCGAATTTTTGCCGGAAAAGTGTTTTTTTTTTATAAAAATTGTTATTTCCGGTTAAATTTGGTATAACTGTTCTGAACCGGTTCTGTTAAAATCAAGTTAGAATTTTCTGTACTTTTGAAAATATTTGCGATTTCAGCCAAAAATCATTGGGACCTCCAAATTTATGAGAAAAGCTTCATCCTAATCAGTCAATCCATCTGGACTGTGCAGAAGCAAAAGACATGTACTCGGCACGGCACTGCACACAGATGTACTCACGCACACACAGATTTTGAAAACCGATTTTTTTGAACTTCGGCAACATATAGCGAACGGTAAATGTACAAAAATCACGAGGTCAACATTTTTTATCATGACCCTACGTAAGAAGCATTTCTTACAAAATCGCAAGCTCTTTGCAATCATATTAAAATCTTGTACACCTTTCGATCATAAAAGACTTTGGAAAAATCACAAACAAAGCCTTAGCATGTAGAATAAGTCCTCATATGGCGATTCAGTTTTTAGCAGACATTTTTAATGCAGCGTTCATATTACTTGAGTATGCATGCATATCCGTTAATTACAAAATCGTTTGGTAACTTGGGTTGTCAGCATCGCGATAGAAATCTATTTATTACAAGAATGACGTTGACAAGTTACGAGTTTTCGCTGAGACTTAAAAAGTCAATTAGTGATGATCAAAGACAACAGAGGAATTATATTTCCTAATTTCGCAGAACGAAATCAAAGCAGCATCTGGAATTGCGTCAACTTTATTCGATGGAGATACCGTTGCCTTTGGATCAAGCGCATATACATTTTCTTGCAACATAGCTCGAATTCAGGAATTGACCCAACGTTAAAAATAGGCAATATTAGTATTTGAAAGGAATGTAAAAAGACACATAAAAAAGCAATTGAAGCGCTTGATCGACTTTGCGGGATTTGTGAAAAAATTGCCGACCAAGCGCTCTTATACTGATACCAGAAAATTTTCCTCTAACTTTGCCGGTCATTTCACAATCAACACCCGGTAATGAACTCCATGCTTGCCTGAAAGCGTATCATCTTTAAAACCACGTTACGCAAACTGCACTATCTCGTGAATTTACATCACGATGTTCCTGCGAAAATATTTCCAGATTCTGATTTTGAACATAGGTAACGGGAAATTTCCAATTGACCCCGCATAACATGTGAGAAGTTGTTACCGTTTTATTCTTGTGAAATGGAGCCATCAAATCAGGACGATGTAATGAAAGTTTTACAAAAATATTTCAAACAACTCAAAAATCGTGATAAAGTCATGATTAAGTACCAATAATTACCGCACCACCAATGCAATACAAATCTATTCACACATTTATCTGTTATCCATTAGAGTTTCTTAAACCTTTGGAGTCACATGGGATTCCACCACTCATATTATTTTTAAAACAGGGTTTTACCAATAATACTTGACCATAATTTCGAACCATCGAAACACGACTTTGTGTGAAGAAATTGATGCCAAATCTGATTAGAGCAACGAAAGGAGAAAATGTGCTAATTCAGCGTATTCCAATGATTCTCACCGATTTGCGGAATTTTTCGAATTTTTCAAAATCCATGTTTTTAACATGGTTGCTAAGTAGGTACGTGGTTGCCAAAGTAGGATTACCAAATAATTTATTAATTTTCTCAACAAATGAAAAATTTTGAATTTTTTGTGGCACCATTTTTTGTGGCACGACAGTCCCGGTTGTGTTGATCGTCTCCTTGTTGGCGTGTATAGCACACCCTCCAGTACCGTTTGAATATTATCATCCATGCATGATGGATGATATCGCTCGCTTCAGGAACCTAGAAGGTTACTTACTGTATTCAATTGCTTGAAATTTGCAACCAGACGATTGATTGCTGGTCTAGATGGTACAGATCGCACATTAAAATAACATCGATAAGCACGTTGCATCATAATAAATGTCCGTTGGTTTCCATAATGTTTCAATTATTTTAATTAGTTGTTCGGTTGTGTATTGTTCCACTATACATTTTTGTCTTCTTTAAAAATTCTGCAAAGTAAAAAAACATAATTAAAAAAAATAATAACAGTAAAACTAGAACGGTCTTTTTGCACCACCCTGTTTATAAAGTTTCGGAAACGGTTCGAACAATTCTCATCAAAATTGTTAAAAAGAGGGTTTTCAGTGCTACAAACAATTGCGATTGGACTTGGTTTAAGAAAAATCGGTTTAGAGTGTTCTCCTGTGGGGCCCGATAAAAATTGATGATGAGGGGTTTTCAATTGGGCCCCGGGTCCATTCGTATCAGGAGTTGATTACGATGAGTGGTAGTTTCGAAAAAATCCGCTTATATGGTCGTCCAGTGGAACTTAGGCCCCTTTTTTAATTTTTTTTCGGCCATGATTTCTAAAATAATTGCTGGAGAGCGCTTTCGAGAAGCAAAAACCGATTGTGATTGATCCTGACGTCGGGAAAATTCTCTTGGAAAGTCATTCTTGACGATTTTAATAAAATTTTTCCTGACAGAGTTTTCGAATGTAAGAAAACGATTAGAATTCCTGGATATCATGTTACACCATGTTGCACGATCTTACGTTATGTTGTTGTGAGCTGTTGCTGCATATTTGGACATATTGCACCATCTTGCGTGATTTTACGACATGTTGCTTGTTGTTGCATCCTGTTGAGAGATGTTGTGTGATATTCCATTCTATTGACTTGAGGCTTTTATTTAACATTTTATTTTGATTAAAACAAGGCGGGACAAGGTTTTCGGATGCAAGGAGACAATTGTCGAATTTGATTTCTGGATAATTCATTTATTCATGATGCATGGTGTTGCGGCCATGTCGCATGAAGTTGAACTATTCTGTATGATGTTGCACCATGTTGCACCATTGCGGGTTGCAGCACCATGTTGCGCAATATTGTACAATGTTGTGTTATGTTGCACCATACCGTGAAATGTTGCACCATTTTCTGTAATAATGCATCGGGCTGCGTCATATCGCACAATGTTGCGTGGTGTTGCACCACGTTGCGTAATGCTGTACCATGTTGTGAGATTTTATACAAGGATGCGTCAACTTGCTTCGGGTGGTTCCTCCGCATTGTGTTTTTCGTTAATTAGATATCTGGCGCTATGTTCCATCATATTGCGGAATGTTGCACTATATTAAGTTAGTTGCGAAACGGTGACATTATATGGTTGCACTAATCGCTAACATTTTGGCCTTAAGCCCCCTATTTGGGCGCTAAGTTCGAACAAATTCGATAACCACTCCTTCGGTGTGGCCCAGGACCCTTTTTTAAATTTTGGTTGCCTCGATCAATTTATCGAAAAATTATGATGATAAAAGTTTTATAATGCCAAAAAAGTATTGCGATGAATCCTAAATTTAAAAAAATTGGTTTTAGAGTTTTTCGGGCTTTAAAATTTTAATAAATGAGGGTAAGATTGGTTTTCGAGTGCTTATAATCGATTGTGATGAGTTAAAAGTTTGGGAAAATTTATTTAGGAGGTTCACAAAAGGGTTCCGTTTTTGAATGACAACAATGGATCATGATTTTGGGAAAGTTGTATAGAGGTGCTCAGGTTTAGCCGCTTAGTTGCTTCTTGTTTCGCAGTAGAACATGTGTAACGGAATTTTATTCAGTTCCGTTATCAACCCAAACATCAAATTTTAACATACGGCATAACCTTCGAGGTGATACCTCAAATTCTACCAAAAGAAATTACCATGCCGTATTTCGCATTGTTATTGGTTGCTTATGTTACTCAGATTACTGTATATATCCATGCAGTAGGTGAATAAACGTAAACCATAATAATATATAATGCAACATTATCAATTTATTTTTGCATCGATATGTCTTGAGGTAAATGGCTTGAAAAAAAAAAAAAAAACTTTGCTATTGAAAATACCTACAATTGCACCTTTCGATCGATTGATTTTTTGTTGATGTAAATAAATTTTTGCGCGTGCATTGAGTAAGCGAAAATCAATGTCACGTTGTTGTACGTTTTTGCGTTCGTACATTTTGATGAATGTACAATAATTTGTTTTCAATTTTTGGTATAAAATGTACAACGGAAAGAAAGAGGGGGAGTTGCGTGCTAGACAGTCAGCCGTGCAGCTGTGTTTAGAAGAGGTAGAGAGTTCAGTTTCTTTTTGGTTAATTTCCTGATATCTAAAATAAAATGCGTTTGTTAACATGTGTAAAATTTAGTGAAATACAATAATAATTTTAAAAAAAAAAAAAAAAAGTATAAAATTAATCTGAAATAAATTTAATTAAGAAAATTGGATGTGTTTATTATCTCGTGATACTATACAGTGTTCATTAAGTTACATAAATAAATTGATGTAATCGGGAATAAATCAAATCAAGTGCCAATAAATGTGAAATATCAAAAAATTCGTTTTGTGGAGTGTTGCAAGTTTGATTTATTTTTGACACCAAAGAAAATTTTTGTTCATTAATTTAAAAATTTAAAATAAACGTTAGTGAAATACATACATTGAAAGACTGATCCGGAGGTAAATTAAAAGTGCGAGTTTTAGTCTAGTGCTTTGCAGACTAAATTTTCTTTTTTTTGGTAAGTATGATTTTAGTGCAGTAGAGATACTAACCATTCTAATCGTGGCGAGGTTCCTTAGTTGCTTCTAGCAAAGCTGAGTCTTGCTAGAAGCGAGGGCATCGAAAGTAACCCTGCCCATAGGCGGGACACCCTCTTTCTGCTGAAGACCTCCTCCACGCCATTAAACCACTAATCGTTAAGCTTCTCTATTAATATTTTTTTTGGTGCGTATTTCTTAGGGTAATTATGTTACCCTAAGAAACCAGAATTAACAACCGTGGGTAAAACATCCGCTTGAAATATGTAGGACCCGCCAGTTTTGGGTCTGAGGACCCCACTTTTCATTTTTTTTCAACCTTTAGATGGTAAATATTAGGCCATCTTTCTCTTTCTCTCTTTTGTTATTGTGCGGTAATCTAGGTCCCGCATTTCGTCTAACCCCAAAAACCCACGACCACATCCCCTACAAGACTGAGCTGCGGGAATCAAAGCCGCACATGGGGTTAGTGCATGAAATGGGACAAATTTCTTTAGCGTTAGGGTATACGGTCGTAAGACGGTGAACACGAAGCGTTACAGTGGCGCCCAAAAGGGGCCATAATTCAGCCCAAAAATTCTGGTAACAAATACCACAATAAGTCTAAGAAATTCAATTGAGGATCCCCTCACACTCTCGTCTAAATTAATATTCGACATTACTTTTTGGATAATGTTCAAAAATTGTTAAATACTTCTAAATAAAATTTAAATCGGTTTAAAAAACAGTGTGTTAGATGTAAATTTCTATCGATACGAGTATGGCAGCGGCAAGCCTGACCTAATACGTGGTGGGTCATACGCGTACCGACAGAGATTGATGATAGTTGAGTTTCTATGCTAGATCCCCGAATGGATGGTTTATCCGTGGCATGTCCCAACCCGCACTCCGGGGGATAAACCAACATTCGTGGTAGTTATAGGAGTTTAAGAATTCATCTAATGTGGTGGGAAGGCTGGAGCATGCGTTGATAACCGAACTCAAACAATAATCCAGTTGTACGGTTTTCTGTACCGTGTACAACAACCAGTGGTGCAACGGATGTTAGTAAGGGTGAAAAGGGTTTTTCCTTGAAACAATGTGCATCATCTCTTTCCTTGCCGAGTGATAAGACCGGGGGTATTAAGAGCTGCACATTTCTCAGATACTAAAACTACTTTTCCGCATCCTAAAGTAAGTTGCACGACTGTCACTAAATTTTCCTACGGTTTGATTCCACAATGGTTATAAGAAATTATTACGAGTTGTGGCAAATTTTATTATTCAAAATATGGATTTCCAACAAGCAGTGTATAGTTAGGTTATTGCGCAAATTCCACTTTGTCGTTTCATTTAAAAATTTATCATCCTCCGGGATGGGGTTGCCAGTCCTCCCATTGCTAGTTGTAGGCGCGTTCAGGGTATAATGTGTTTAGCTGTCCAATCCGGTTTTCTATCAGTGAACGGATATTGATGAGGTTTCGGACATAAGCTAAACACTATTATACCACACACTGTTGAAATCCTTGGTGATAACCGGCGTGTTATCATCCCCAATAGACAGCAATAGCAGCTGTTGTTAGAGGCCTGCAAAGGTCTCATCAACATCAGTTGACTTACATGGTAACGTTTTTGTCACCCATGTAGGTGAGCTCCTCTGCTGAGTTCAGGGTAAGACTGCCAGCTGCAGAAAAGGGGACAACAAACTTGCCATGGTCTATTGGGTACCATAAATGTCATCTGTTTCCAAGTTCACCATAGCAGCGAGGATCACCTTGTATGTCAGGTTAAGACTACCGCTGCATCATTGGGAACAAGGAAATAATTTCATCAAAATTTCAATTTCAATGCCTTTATCTTATCCTTATTTTTATCCAAGTTGGCGGAATCTATTCATTGAAGGGGGATATTACCCATGGTTGTTATTGATTTCATTTGAATTTTAAATTAATGTTTTTGATCAGTTTAGTTTAGTTTAGTTTTCTTTAGTGGAAGGTTTTGTTTTGAAAAATGAAGGTAGAACATCTAGACAGTGACGAGTTCTTAATCGAATGTGAATGTCGAAAGATCCCCGTCGTGTCTTACCATAAAGCGGCTCTCGCTTTGAAAAGAGAATTGGTGGAAGAACAGGTGAACCTTAAGGGGAATAATCTTGTTGTACATGAAACTGCAGTCAGATCTCCTAAACAAGAAATAGTGACATGTTTTCACAAGCTGGAAGGTGTCAAACATTTGTTCCGCCAAATAACGAATGGAGTTATTACGGCGGATGAGCAATTGCCAGTGGTGTCAACAAAGTTGCTACACATTCAAGGTAGATTAGATCGTATCCGGCTTACACTCCCTTTACAAGAGATAATCAATGAGATGATCTTGGCTGTAAGGGATCTGTGGGAATTACTAGCATTTATAAAAGTAACCGATAAGTTACAAGTAGCTGCAAGACGCTTATATTATTTGAAAATCATCTCAGATGAATCTAGGGCGAAATTAGATCTGGAGAAAATTGCACATAGCCAAAACTCATTACACTCGAACCCTTCGCGAAGGAATTATTTTAAAGATGAACGAACACGTAAGCAAAATGCACGGATAGTTCAAAAATTAGATCAAAACCAACGTGTGTGCAAAAATTTGAGGGCAGAGGCATTTTACGAACAACCGTCTATGCGCAAGACGGAAGTGGACGTTGAATCGTCGTCAGCCGAAAGAATTGGTCGATTAACTCAACATAAAGTAAGTAGAGAATCATCACCTAAAGCAGCACAAATAACATGTTCATCGGCAATAGAACAATGTACATCACGCACTTCCAAAAATGAAACCGTAGCTAACTTTGAAGGGGAATTTTCCAAAAGGTTTTCTTTGGAATATTTTAAAGATAAAAAGAACGGTCGAGTTAGAGATAAAAGGTTAATAATCAGAGGTAAATGTAAACTACAGATAGGAAATACCATCAAATCGATCGAAATCATTTCAAGTCCACCAGCTAAGGTAATTAAATTATCGACGACTTTCCTTTCTGATTTAATCAAGGTTACTTCGTCAATGACTTACCATTTTTACATAAATCCTTTGAATTTAGTACTAACAACAAAATATCTTAGATGTTTACCACCAAACATTCTAATGTTAGAATCAACGCCAGGTGCAATTAAAGTGGGTTCAATTTCCACAACCAAGGACCGTCAATTAATTTGGCAAAAATTTAATAAATCTAATTCACATTCCTACAACAAACATAGTGATAAAGAAGTGTTCCCGGTAGTTCAAGCTGATTCGTTAAGAAGCAGGGCTAATTTTAGAGTAATGAAAAACATCCAAAAAAGGTTAAAGTTAATGGCCAATAACGTTATAACCGCCGCAGTATTACAATCGACTCCGAACTTTCGAAATCGGAAGTGGCATTGTGAGACTGAGCACGGCATTAGGGCGTTATTGGACTATGTGAAACTTACGTCCGTTTACGAAGTGTATTACAACTGGAAATCGCTAGTGAAAACTTTATATCGAAATTGGAAGCGCCGCCGTAGAAAACAGACGCATACGCCATCCACTTTCCCATTAGACCATCTATGTATAATTGGGCATTTACATAGGTGATGTAACGGTAAAGTGAAGATCGGTATTCCCCGCGCGGTTAGAGGATACCGGTATTAGTTTAAGAGAATTGAGTTAAATGAGAGAATGAGGCTGACTCAATTTAGTTACTACAGTTGTTCTTCTGTGGAAGTAAAATTGATTTGGCGCCCTCCTCTCATGATAGTTAGAGTAGTAGCTAAGTTAATATATTTTACACAAATTTTATATAAATCGATATAAACTAACTTAAGATTAAGGAAAGGATGAGGTTGACCCAATCACATTCCATGCACATGGTTCAGCAAAGTGGGATTGGGTTAGCGCCATTCATCAGCACAACGGTCTTATGCTTGTTATCTCATGTCTAGAAATGGGTATTTTCAACTGGTGTTTGAGGCTAACGACGATACTGGTGGCAGCAGCGAGTCTGAGCAATCAGGGTTTGCAGTTCCAAGAGTTTCAGACTGAGCCGGGTATATACTTTGCTGAGGAAGGTAGGGCCAAACTGTCCACCAAAATTTGTACCATAGTGGGGTACTATAACTTATCAAGCTACTGGAGGGAGTGGGAGCACATGAGGCTAACACAAGAACATCTCCGAGCGACATGTGCAGAAAACGCCAATGCGACCAGGTACGTTAGACATTGCGAGGCGTTGTTAAGTCCGATAGCTTACTTGATGGACCAAATCGAGGATAGTAATAGGCTTCTCCAAGCACGCCACGGACAGAAAAAGAGGGCTCCATTGGATTTCCTCGGAGATTTAGCAGGGGACATAATCGGAGTGTTGGGCCAACGGGATGCTCAGAGGTATCAGGAGCAAATCAAACACCTGAATACCGGTGTACTAAAAACACAAACCATGCTCCAACAGCAAATGCATGTATTAGATTTGACCGGAAACATTATCCGTAAGGAGCATGAGGCAATGGAAAAGCATTATCGGGTAATCCAGGAGGAAATCGAGTCTGTGATGGTGCATGAAGAGTATATGGACGTGTTATTCCAGATATCTGCGGCCATTTGGATGTATAAGGATGTCCAAGGAGACCCGATAGATATACTCTCGGATGTACATCATGGGAGAGCAAGTGTGCGATTGTTACCTCCTTCGCAGTTTGCAAAACAACTATGGGAGATAAGTAAGCAGATCCCCACGAACCTGCAAGTTCCCAGTTCAAGAGCACACTGGATCACGGTAATTTGCCAAGCAGGAGGACCAACGTACAAGATAGAAAGTCAAGAAGAGCATTGTGAAATGGCGTTGCTGTCACATGCCAATGAGCAACCGAGCCGATGCCCCATAAGAACAGCACTACCTTCGACTTATATTCACCCATTAAAGGATAACCGGTGGATCATGGTACTACCCCGCGAAGTAGTCTTTGATCTGGAATGCCAGGAACAATCTCAGGCAGTGGCTATGAACGGGAGCGGAATTCTATCACTAGACCCTGGCTGTAGTTTGAGGGGGGCCTCGGTGGTCATTAAGGCCACGACTACTTACAAAACAGTAATCCGTGCTGATGTTGTTCCAAGATTCAACCTCACGCAGAAAACAGAGAGGCGTACATTAACATTCCCCGCCAATGCGTTAGAGGTCGAGGTGTCCGAACTACAGCAAACCATCCAAGAACTAAAAAGAGAGGAACCGTGGTCCCAAGTCAATTGGCATCACATTGGGAACTATACGGGCACTGGGGCAGCTTTGGTACTAACCTTAATTCTGTTACTCTTGGGATGCAAACTCTGGAATAGACCGTGGAGACAACGGGGACCAATAAGGCAACGGCCAACACCACGGGAAGGCGGAAACCAGGCTGAGGGGGCGCAGGGAAACCTGATCTGATAACAAGGATAGGACGTAGGGTTAGACATTTAATGCTTATTGGTAGTAATAATTAGTAGCCCATAGTTATAATTTAGATATTTAGATATAGGTTAGGTGTTTAATTTAGACAGCCCGGCACTGAGACTAGCTCAGGGTGTGGGAGTTCCCCACGTGGGATGTAAGGAAACTGAATTTCTACTCCTGTCCTCCTTTCATTAGGGCATGAGATCCCTTTTCATCTCAGGGTTTGGGTTTTCCCCACGCTGTAACGGAATTTTATTCAGTTCCGTTATCAACCCAAACATCAAATTTTAACATACGGCATAACCTTCGAGGTGATACCTCAAATTCTACCAAAAGAAATTACCATGCCGTATTTCGCATTGTTATTGGTTGCTTATGTTACTCAGATTACTGTATATATCCATGCAGTAGGTGAATAAACGTAAACCATAATAATATATAATGCAACATTATCAATTTATTTTTGCATCGATATGTCTTGAGGTAAATGGCTTGAAAAAAAAAAAAAAACTTTGCTATTGAAAATACCTACAATTGCACCTTTCGATCGATTGATTTTTTGTTGATGTAAATAAATTTTTGCGCGTGCATTGAGTAAGCGAAAATCAATGTCACGTTGTTGTACGTTTTTGCGTTCGTACATTTTGATGAATGTACAATAATTTGTTTTCAATTTTTGGTATAAAATGTACAACGGAAAGAAAGAGGGGGAGTTGCGTGCTAGACAGTCAGCCGTGCAGCTGTGTTTAGAAGAGGTAGAGAGTTCAGTTTCTTTTTGGTTAATTTCCTGATATCTAAAATAAAATGCGTTTGTTAACATGTGTAAAATTTAGTGAAATACAATAATAATTTTAAAAAAAAAAAAGTATAAATTAATCTGAAATAAATTTAATTAAGAAAATTGGATGTGTTTATTATCTCGTGATACTATACAGTGTTCATTAAGTTACATAAATAAATTGATGTAATCGGGGAATAAATCAAATCAAGTGCCAATAAATGTGAAATATCAAAAAAATTCGTTTTGTGGGAGTGTTGCAAGTTTGATTTATTTTTGACACCAAAGAAAATTTTTGTTCATTAATTTAAAAATTTAAAATAAACGTTAGTGAAATACATACATTGAAAGACTGATCCGGGAGGTAAATTAAAAGTGCGAGTTTTTAGTCTAGTGCTTTGCAGACTAAATTTTCTTTTTTTTGGTAAGTATGATTTTAGTGCAGTAGAGATACTAACCATTCTAATCGTGGCGAGGTTCCTTAGTTGCTTCTAGCAAAGCTGAGTCTTGCTAGAAGCGAGGGCATCGAAAGTAACCCTGCCCATAGGCGGGACACCCTCTTTCTGCTGAAGACCTCCTCCACGCCATTAAACCACTAATCGTTAAGCTTCTCTATTAATATTTTTTTTTGGTGCGTATTTCTTAGGGTAATTATGTTACCCTAAGAAACCAGAATTAACAACCGTGGGTAAAACATCCGCTTGAAATATGTAGGACCCGCCAGTTTTGGGTCTGAGGACCCCACTTTTCATTTTTTTTCAACCTTTAGATGGTAAATATTAGGCCATCTTTCTCTTTCTCTCTTTTGTTATTGTGCGGTAATCTAGGTCCCGCATTTCGTCTAACCCCAAAAACCCACGACCACATCCCCTACAAGACTGAGCTGCGGGAATCAAAGCCGCACATGGGGTTAGTGCATGAAATGGGGACAAATTTCTTTAGCGTTAGGGTATACGGTCGTAAGACGGTGAACACGAAGCGTTACACATGCCAATCCCAATTGAAGGGGATGATACTCATGTTAATGATAAAAATGGGAATCAAATATAAATTTTGGACAAGCGTCTGAAAGATTCTCTATTTAAATTAACCTGAGCCATTTTTTAACCGATTGTAATACAACTATTTTTTATAATACAACATAGGATAAAATTTCAAAAGTGGATGCAGTGAATAAATTCATTTAGGTTCATTACACGATCAGTATTAATGGCAGTATTAGTAAGTAATGACATTAATACTGATCGTGTAATGCGATGTATTGATGAATGATGTTCGGTAATGATGAAAATTCAGATTTTCGGATTTTACTACATCATTACCGAAGGTTGATGAAAATAATGTCAATAATACTTATCGTGTAGGGTTCCATCATTAATTTTTTACATCATTCCAGCTGGTTGTTGCTTTTGGATACATTATATGTCACTTTTTAAAATTTATTCAGAAATTATTTTTTTCATCTGGGTGTTTACATTGCGCTGTTTTGGGGCATTTTATTCGGGATTTTTAGCATTTAAAAACCGGTATATTTTATTCATTTCATTTCGTAAATGCTTTTAGTAAAAGTATTTTAAAAAATTATTTTTGTTTAAAAATTTTGAAAATTGATTTAAAAATTAAAATGGATGACGACCGGGTTACTGAAAATATTGAGATTACCTATTTATCTGACGATGTAGGATATCTTGATGAATCAAATAGTAAAGACTTACCAATATCTGAACTAAATACTGATACAGATTCCAACTTGGAAGTGAATAATGATTTGGAAAACCTAATACAGGTTTATGAAACCCTTCAGCAGTTATGGAACCCCACACACCCGGGGCACATGAAAAAGGTTGTAAGGGATAGTGCGTTGGATAAACTTATTCCTAAATATAGGAAAATGAAAGATGGAGCAACTACGGTCAAATTATCGAAAAGAATTAAGAAAAATAATGGATTCGAAGCGATCGGGGTGCGGTACTAATGAAGTATACAAACCTACTTCATGGGTTTTTTATGCTTTAAATTTTTTAGACAAGTATGAAAACCCTGTAAGTTCTACTCATTAATTAGAAAAAGTAAGTACATATAATTTTTGTATACAATTTGTTAATTAATTAATTTATTAATTTTTTCAGTTTACAGAAAACGAAAATCAAAATATTAATGATGAAATCCATATTGAGCAAGTTCTACAGACTTCCCCTTCGAGTATAATGCCGCCACCAGCTCCTCAACGAACCAAACGGAAATTGGCGTTCAATTATTTGGGACAGTCTAATAGTAAGGCTGAAAATGTGCCTACTATTACCATTGCGTGGGGTGTAATGCTAATGACTTTAGAGCCACAACAAAGAATCTTTGCTGAGCGTCCAATAAATGAAGTGCTATTCGAGGCTCGACAAGGGAAACTAAATGAGGACCCTTGGAGAACAACAGTAATCCCGTCCAGCAGTACCTCACCAATCAACATCATCAAAAATTCATCATCTGCGAGTTTTAAAATTAGAATCAACAGCCACCAACAGATCAACCTCAGACCCCAATCTCCTTGATTTTTTTCAAACATTTGAACCAAACCATAAATGAAAATAAATAATTTTAATTTTATAATATAATTGTATTTTATTTTAATAATTATAAATAATATGATACATGATTAAAAATTTTCTATAATCCCAAATTGCCTTCATTATTATAGTAATGACACAATTGGTCTCTGTTCTTTTTTGCTATTGATGTGACTGTTTCTGCTTTGAGTGCTTTGAACCTGAACCAAATTGTTTGCATTTAATTAATTTGAAGGCATATACGACTTATTATTTTGCTTAGCTAAAAAGTTCTGCAAATAACAACACACCATGGTTATGGTTTCAGCATTTTTTGGTTCAAGGCTCATCGCGTTTAATGTCTTTTGCGAATATGGTTTAGCTTGATTGATTTGATTTGAAGTTGATATTTAAGGCAAATGCCTCGTCCGCGACATACGCATATGGATAAATATCATTCGTATTTGGTAAAGCAATAGGTTTTGGTAAATTTAAATTTCCATTTTGCATTAATTCACCAAATATGAAATAATACAAAACTCCTCCATCCGAAATTTCTCCATTAATTCCGGCATCGACCATGATGAACTCTTTCCTTGCATTCTCAACCGCCAACAAAACTATACTATAAAATCCCTTATAGTTATAGTACAAGGAACCCGAATTTTCTGATTTTTTTAATAGGAATATGTTTACCATCAATTGGCCCCAATGTGTTATAAAAATGATGAAATTTACAGAAGTCTTCGGGAATTTTAGTCCATTCATCTGGTGTTGTGGAAAACTGAAAATTTAACATCAATTAAAAATAAAATATTATATGTATGTCTATTTAAACTTACTTCCATATTCGCTTGTAGCACATATATAAACACTTCACGTATTTCAAGAATAATCTGACTAATTGCTTCTGGTGATATAACAGCTGAAAATTGTTTATCTTCAAAACTCCTTCCTATCGCCAAGTACGTTAATGTTAAGGCTAACCTTTCATTAACTGATATGCTCTTCCGCATATTCGTGTATGGTTCAACCATCCCTAGTAACTCTCGAAAAGTTTCACCGTCCATCCGGAAGTAGTTGTTAAAATCTATTGCCTCATAGTTGTTCCAATTTCTTTTAATAATGAACCGTGAGAATATTTGTTACGTTTATATAGCCATCCTTTTACCCAGCATCGACGGACATTTTTAGCAAAACAAGCTTAATCCTTAGCATTCATCATTCAGGAACAAAAACAATTGAATTAAATATAACTAAATAATTTAACATTTTTTTATTTAACTTTTTAAATAATACACACAATAATTTAAACACACAAAATGATACGCTTCTTATCAACTTGAAGGACATCCACAAACAAAAACTAAGTCGCATTTATCTTCTGTCAGTTCCGCATAGTAAAGATAAAAATAATGATGGTTTGGAATGATCGTGTAATGTTAAAAAATACTGACGTATTAATGATGGAGGAAATAACATTACTGGTAATGACATCATTATTGATGTAATGGCCCTTATTGAAGACAGGTTACAGGGCTGTTGGATATGGCATACAGGCATGCTGATGATCTCGTTTCTTCCTTCGAATGTGCAATTTTTTTTTATACTGTTTCCATGTGGGCACCCAACGTTGTACTAACTCTAAAGAGAAGGTAGTTTGACGTTTATGATGATAATGATGTTGTCGCATTTTCTCTCTTTGCCACACACTCAAGTTTATAATACTTTGTATGCCATGAAATGCTAATGTCATCAATATAGGCATTTAAACATAATATAAAATTATTATCAACTCATTGAAAAATATAAATCAATAAATATCATCAATCTTACTGCAACAATATACCCAAAAAATATAGTTAAGGATCAGAAACGGGTGCTTCTCTAGCGCATACCGCAACCCGTTCAAAAATTATTAATTATTACATTCCTAGCATAAATTGTATAAAATGCCAATCACAATCGTCTAGATTAGAGGCAAATGCATCAGTAACATGTTAAAAGTTAAAACCCCACAGAAACACGTTAAAAACAAACACAAAACTCCACAGTCATTCAGTTAAGATGTTGTTTTTAAATCGAACGCCGTCCAAAAAAAAAAAAACAACAATCGAGGTTACATAAACTATACACATACCATTTTTATGTTAGTTAACCATCATCATCATCAACATGATCATAACACATTAAAATGAGATCAAATTTTTTTCATTTACCTTTCTTTATATAAAAAAAAACGTTATGTCTATCTTGATTACATTTCTTTTCTTAAAGCTTAAAAAAAATTGACGCAAAAATATTAAATTCATTCCTTATCATAATTTCAAATCAGATTAAATACCGACGAAGATTTTTTTTTATTGGAATATAATATTTGAAATTGAAAGTGAAATTGGTTACAATAAAACGTCTTGAGCGGTTACTTATACGTGGCACTCGCATATGTATTTAAACGATTGTGTGTGTATGTGTGTGTGTTATAATTTTCAAAACGAAATCAATCTGATTGATATGAACTACAATCAATCAAATAATATGACACCGAGTTATATCTGCATAGTCTTGTTAAAAGCGGCGGCGGCGGCGGCGTCGTCGCACACAAATTTTTTGTGTCATGTCATTTTCTATTACAAATAGTAAGTAGATCTAAAATAGTTATACGATTTTATTGCACACTATAAACGCTACAAGTATAAAAAAATGTTTGGTGACAGAAATGCTTTTCCTTGTACATATACAATGTATGTAAGTATATCGTTGCTTGTTTAATTCATTAATTATAAATATAATGAGTCGTTTAATTATTTTGGTTGTTCATTGCTTTGCGCGGTGGTGGTGCGCTCAATAGACGGCGAATGGCAATTAAAATCCAATTAATTCGCAATGAAATTTTAACTGATTGTCCATTTTAATGATACAGATTTTTTTATGATTACTTTTATTTGAATAATCTTACAATTAATCATAAAGTTAGATCTACCTATTATAGACGCAAATATGTGAGATATAAAAAATGGAGAAAAAGAAAGTTAATATAGGAGCAAATACACGTGCGTTTGCATATAAGCTTTCGCAAATAATTTGAATTTATGGTCGGTAAATTTTGAATACGCATTCTTGTCTTTACTGAAAGGTCTGAAATTGTTATTGACAAATAGATTAATTGTCATCAGGCTGTATATGGTTGTCATTATTTTATTATAAAATTTGACGAATTTAGCAATAAAAAATATGTAGTACTGTAACAAACTATATTCAACCTATGTTTGTATTACGATACAAATACTTTTACTTATAAGCGGATTGTAAAAATGGGTCTTGGGAAATGAGAAACAAAATGTGATAGATGGCGAGAAGAGAATTTAGAAGAACTTAGAAGACTTTAGAGGAACGTGAAACCTTACTCGTTAAACGAAAATTCCAGTCTACGACAAATGTAATAGTACCTAGCCGAATTTAAGTAATTCGGGAAAGATAACTTAGACAGCGTAATCCCTAATCCAAACTATGGGTATTAAAACAATTTTCATAAACCAATTAATGCCTTCAAAGTTATTTTTTATCAAAACTCGTCATTTCCAGTCAAATTTAAAATAAAATTATCTAAAATTTTCTGTTTTACATGTATTTGTTTTTAACCTTTTTTTCAGCCTTCCTATTTATACATTTCAAACTATTTACAAAAAACGAGAAAGCCATTCGGTTAAAAGCCACATCCGGGGCCACTTTTTTTACTTCGGCGATATAGCGATTGGTAAATTTGGCGGATTGACTGATCGGGGTGAATCTTCATACTAAAGCTTTTTCCTTAAATTGCGAGATCTTAGTGATTTTTGGTCGATATCGATTCACCGGAACTGATAGCTACCATAGGAGCTTTTTCATTTTGGTAAATATTTTGAAAAGTATATAGTATTAACGAGAAAATGGTTAAATACAAAATAATTAAATTAAGTTACAGAACTTCTTGTGCCGAAAATGATCAGCTTTGATAAAAACATAAATTTCACCAAAATCCTGCTTCTCAACAGTACCTGGAATATTTGCGAAAGAAGGATGAAGATCTTTGCGATATTTGGTGAAAATCTGTGTACCGGAAGTCTCATATTTATACCTTATTAAAGTTAGCCGAAAGTTTCCAGCCGAAAGGTAATGCAGATAGAGTCTTTGCTATCCCAGCCGAACGGTAATGACTATACTGTCTTCGCTAGCCCAGCCGAAAGATCAGAATGCAGATATTGATTTTGCTATCCAAGCAATGCATCCATTTCCACCCAATTTTCGGTAATTCAACATATCAAAAATTCATTGAATGACCTGTCGCTCAAGATTAACGTGCTTTGTCATTGATGCCACTATAGTTATTTGATAGGCCATAATGTTGGTCAACTTCGGCCTAATTGTGGAGAAATTCTGAAGGGGATGCAGGGGTGTAATTTTGCAAAAATTCTCTATTTCAATATATCGACAGATTCAATACATTTTCGATATATTGAAAAAGAGACTTTTTGCAAAATTACACCTCTGCATCCCCTTCAGAATTTCTCCACAATTAGGCCGTAGTTGACCAACATTATGGCCTATCAAATAACCATAGTGGCATTAATAACAAAGCACGTTAATCTTGAGCGACAGGCCATTCAATGAAGTTTTGATATGTTGAATTACCGAATTTTTGCAAAATTACACCCCTGCATTGGATAGCAATGGATGCATTACTTGGATAGGAAAAACAATATCTGCATTCTCATCTTTCGGCTGGGATAGCGAAGACACTATCTGCATTACCTTTCGGCTGGAATATCAAAGCCACTATCTGCATTACCTTTCGGCTGGAAACTTTCGGCTATCTTTAACAGTATCATCTTTATTGGGAGCTTTTTAAATATTTGCAATGGTTTTGAAGACAAGCAATGGTTGACCTTGATTGTTTTCTAAAATATAAGCATAAATAATGATTTTTGATTATACAAAACAGTCACCCTTGTTTGAAAAGGAATTAAAAATTGATTTTGTCGACAACCCAGCGAATGTGAAGGAACAATTGAAACGCGCTAAGGATAGTGGAATAGTCTCTTTTACGAACCATTTAAAAAAAGCTGCCGCAATTCCAGATGATGAGATTGGGATTGCAATATTTGTTCGTGATCGTTGCCGAAATAAGTGAAATGAGAAAAGTTTTAATTTTGCCTCCGGGCGCATCTAGAAAATACAATTCGCCACTTTGGCTTGTAATTGCATGAATAATTCTATTACACGCTAAGCGTTGTTCTACTAAATTCGGTACTAATTTCGGAAGATTCGTTTGAACAAATGTACCCAATTCTTCGATATAAAAAGGTGTCACTCATTGCAAATCACGAATCGAAATTGTCGTTTGCAGTTCGATTCAACCTAACCATTCATGAACCAGTGCTTTGTTAGCGATTGTCAAACATATGTCCTCATTCGAAAACAATGCCCCATTATACACGGTTGATTGTGTGAATTGTATGTTTTGATTTCGAATAAGCGTCTTTGCAAACATATTCTTCCCGCACAATGAGAAAAATGCAATTATTGATGTTGGCGGTGGTGACAACTCTCTTGCACGTGCATTTTCTGTTGTGAAGTACACACGCAATCCATTTTTCAATGGAAATGATAAAATGCACCATACTGCTTCGATGTTTTTAATGTGGTGTCCCATTTGATATTGGTCGATTCCATCGATAGATGCGGTTGAATTTCCCACTACAAAATCGTGCTTTATCGCCTCCTTTGTTGACATATTTGCTCACTGAAAAAAGTAGCACTCATATATAAAATATGTAAATAGTCTCACTTTTTAGTGAGTCAACAGTTTTGTGTCTACATTTGGATAGATATTTTTTGGTTTGTGTCTTCACTTTTTTCGGACATTTTTGATTAAAGTGGTTTGTTTTAAACAGCAATTTTGAATTACGCAAAAAAAACAATTAAAAAAATGGGAACAAATTATTCAGGACATTAGTTTATTAAACTAATTATGTAAATGTTAACTTTTAACCTAATTGTTATTTTTTAAATAATTATATTCTAAACGTCGGGTCTATAAAACTTTACTTTCTTATATTTAACTAGCTTTTCACTATGAATATTTAAAAGATGAGACAACAGAGAGGGAAGTTGTTGGTACGCCAGGATTGGAAATGGCACGAGTGCACACAAGCAAATACAAGCAAGTAAGAAGCAAATTAAATTGCTCCTTACAAATTATGCCGCCCGTAAGATTTCCACAATCCCCCTGCAAAAAAATATTAAATTGTAGAAATCGATTCAAAAAAATTTGAAAATTTGGGATATCCATGCCATGCCATGGAAATCAATAAAAAGTCCGCTAATTTTAAAAAACCTTTTTAAAAATAAAAGATAGTTGGCATCGAACTAGTCGTGGTAGGTCCCATTGGGAATACTACACCGAGTTTGACGAAATCTTCCGTGAAGATCCGTGAACAGGAAATTTACCTTACAGCCTAAAGGCAAATAGTCCAAAGCCATTCACACCTGAGTATGGGTGTTCCAAAGATGTAGAAAATTTGGACAGGAGTTCAAACTCAAATTTGCAGAGTTGTGCGAGAATAAACCAGCTCCGAAAGTTCCGACTGGAACAAATTAAGATAGAATAGGACAAATCAAAGCCTGTTTTGAAGCTGGTTGACGCTGTCAGCAAAATAATGACCTGCAAAGAGAACAAAATAAATTGCAGGCCGAAGGAAACGAAATTTTAAAAAGTTTTTTCGCCATTCAAGATACTAAATACAAATTTAAAAATGAAATAAAACAAATGATTTAATATAAAATAGTGAAGCGAAATATCTTTTTTTTATTAGTAGGTATACCTTTACCTTGTTGTATTTCATCAACTTCATCGTCGGACATCAGAAACTCTGGCAAAAGTTCGTCTGCGATGTCATCCTCCATCAAAATAAAATTATGCAGAACGCACGCCGCAACTACACATTTAATCGCGAGATTTCAATTATTTTGGTCAAGGTGCTTGAGCCGCCTAAATTTGCCTTTCAATTGGGCGGATGCCCTCCATATGGTTGCCCGAAAGAAACTGAATTTCATATTGTATATGGGTTGCTGCTTTGTGAGGTGCCCGTTGTCCTTGAAAGAAGTTATCAAATAAATATTTTATAGTTTTTGAAGCACCGTAAGCTGAATCCCCCCTCAGATGGTATACTGGTTTTAATAGTGTAGTGTTGCCTTCTAGTTGTCTGAACAGCGAACTACTTTGAAAAAATTTCGCATCGTGAATCCGGCCTGGCATTCCCACGAATACATCGATAAATCGCATTATATGGTCGCATACACCTTTAAAAATTTTAATTTAAATTAAGTACCTACTTGTTAAATGGTGTGTAACAGAAACTTACCCTGTAATATGATAAAATGGAAACCTTTTTGATTATAAAATCGATTGGGTTTCGCCGAGGTTGCTTTATTGGCATGTGACATGTCCATCTATGGCACCCACTATTCCCGAAATACAAAATTTAGGTAATTTTTTAAAAGGACTAACTATACGATTTTAAGCAAACACTTACATCTGAAATTTGATTTTGTTTCTCGACATTGGGAAACTTTGTGTAATTCCGCTTCATTTTACTGATGGCTTCGACGGTTTCTACAAAAATATAGTGCCCAGTACTGGATGTCATCCCAAATCTATCGCTTACCGAAAGATATGACTCCTGTTTGTTTAAGACCCAAATTGTAAATAAGACTTTTTTCTCTGGCATTTCGAACTGGCACACTTGCTCTAGATTCATCACTATCCCAAAATATGCTGTCTGAAACTGATACTGTCGGTATTAACAAATCAAACAGCACATCACAGGTTTATGAGAAATACAAAACAACAATTAATTGTGCTGATAAATTATGTCAATTTCGACAAAAAATCTAAGACAATATATAGATTTTGCATCCAGCACATATTGATGTCTACAAGTGACACTACTCTACATTGTAGGCGAGTATCTCAAAAATAGATCTCAGTAAGCTGGATACATCTATTGTTTCGCACTTTGAGTGATAGACCTGCCATCACATCGTTGATCGTCGACGGTAAAGTGAATATGTGTCATTGTCAGTGATAGTCTCGAAAAGAAGATCTCTTAGGTATCGTTTCGTGCATTTTCCACCAGACATGCTTGGTTACTTGTTGTTGCGTAAGCCACGAGGACCACGAATCATATTTTTGACAACGTAGACAGCTTGTATTTCTGTTGAGATTACGTATTAAATTTGATCTGATCTGACGTGTTCGATCAACCAAATCAAAATGTACACATATGGCAGCGTCTTTCCAAAAATATGAGGCTTGACAATAAAATCCATTTAAAATATCAATTTTTGATTGAACACACGAGCGGAAATAGTACGACACTCCGAAGATGACTGTCCAATTAACAAAATATATTTTATTTTACATTGCATCTTGTGCCTATTCATGCAAGTGACGTGGACTCCCTGTAAGAAGTTTTATTCGTTTTCATAAATCATTTATTTTTCAAAAGATTTGCAAAAAACGAAAGAGCAATTATCGTAGCTACCATTCCAAGAACTTCATTGAATCAATTTTAAATTTGAAATTTATTAAAGCATATAGTTAGTTACCTTTGGCAATATTAATTTCGTCTGTCCAGGTTATTCGTGGATTACCATGAACTACAATCAGTTTTTCCACAATATGTCTGATACAACTTTCGTGCCCTCAACTTCTACTTTTAGAAAAAGCAGCTAGCTATTTTAAGCCTAATAAATGGTTTTTAATCAATTGTGTGTTAAAATTGTTTAGAGCAGCACCGGTTTTAAGTGGTAGTTATGGTGCAGTAAATGAGAGATTTATTTTCCGTTCTTCTTATAAAAATAAGCAATTCTGAAAAATTTCTCAAAGAGCTGTTTATGGTTAATAATGTAATTTGAACATTCAGCCGGTCATACATATCCCTATTACTGACTATATCTCTAAATAAATAGTTTTAAATAAAATATGGGGGGTCGAATTCTGCTCACGGCGCTAACTCACAATCATTGTAAGTAGTTACTGGACTCGCCATTGGTGCCGGAATAAAATTAAACGCCTCGTTTAGTCCAAATGTTTAAATGTTTTATTATGAATGTTATTGTGGGCTGCTTCTGATTCCGAATTGGAAGAAATTTCGTAAATTCGTTCTTTTTTTACATCAATGTTAGTAGCTGATAATTAAAATGTATGTTATCTTACGAAAAATCATACTGACATATCATGTTAATATTTTTAATATAATCCTTCCATCCTGCTTATTGAAATACCGAAATCATTGACGAAATAAACTCGTTACGAAACATCTTCTGTCAGTCAGTTTCGGCCGTCGAATGGAAGTCCTATGTATTTGTTGAGACAGAATTGTCTATAAAATTTCGTTCATTTTCAGGCAAGGATTAGTCGAATAATTGACCAACATTTGACCTATTTCCTCTCCTAATGGACCAATTAATAATTCAATAAAAAGTTTTCCTCGATTGATTATAAACTTACCTTACGTAAATATTTCTTCAAACAATTTTGAATTTGTTAATCAAAACTAATTGTTATTTTTCTTACACCAATAACTTTAATATTTTTTAATATTTTTAAAATAACAACCCCAAATTTCAACCCCAAACTAATTAAAAGCGTAAATTTTTCACACAGAATAAAAAACACCACTGGATTGACCATAAAAGGCAATAATAAAACAAAGGAAAGGAGAAATTTTAAATTTTTTAGGGAGAAAGAGAAAATTTTTGTTTAGTAAGCAGCGCAAATATAGTTATTATCGACCCTTAATTTTTCGCACACAAGTAGCCAATTTGGACTATTGTTTGGATAATATACTTTGGTTTACGTAGTTAAGCCATTTTCATACCTCTTTTTATTTTTAAATCGATTTCTAAGTCAATTTCGACTGATTTTTGGCAAAATAAGATTTTTGGTGTAAAGTTAAAAGGGCATTTCCGTCTCTTCCCTGTTCCCTTTATTTATTTTGACAAAAGAGACGAAAATGTCGCAATGGACAGAAAATGTTTTACGGGAATATTACTTATCTTAAATACGAAGATATAGAATCAGCGTCCGCACCAAAGAAAAACTACACTAATAAAGAATAAAAATAAAAGGTCCAAGGTGATTTTTATAAATTTTTTTCTTTTTGCTTTTCGTTAACATTTCCAGTTTACAATTTTTTTGTTCAAAAATTTAAAAAAAAACACAAAATTACACATGCTTACATTATACCATGATCATTGTGTATCAAGATTTAAGGCTTGTTCTGCGCTTTTGTTCTTTTATTGTTTTCTAAATCGTCCAGAAACTCAATATCCATAGCTCGCCTTACAAATCGTGTTCATGACCAGCGGTTGCTGGAAGCCACCTTGACATGGGTTTAATTTCACGAACTTTTTTTTTAAATTTTTTCGAACCGACAAATTGATTTTCTTTGAGCCATTTAGTTTTTTCATCAGCCTCTTCTATTTTAGATTTGCCATCGTCTATGACGCCCAATTTGTCTTTATCGTCACATGATTCTGCACGTTCCTTGAGTTTTTTATCTTCATCTGTGAATTTCTCAGCATTTCTGCAGCATTAATCAAACAATTTTTCTATTACCCTTATCATCGGCGGATATTTCATTAAAACCCGTGGCATCGATTTCAAATGGTACTTCAATTTATGAGATCACATTCCCAACTGTGACAAATCGAAAAACTTTGGAATTGATGAAACTTGTAGTTGCACTTGCAGGATTCTAACTGTTGTGATTGTATTTGGGATGTTGTCACAATATGATTATTTTGTAGGCGCTTAATTGGTGGTTCGTCAACTGTTCCATCGGATGATGGGTGCACTGGTTGGCAATGTTCAGGATATACCGTAACTAAACAGAAAACAGCATAGGGCATACGGTGATTTAAGGTTGAAAGTGACTTAAGCTTCGATTTTGCGGAAAGATGTCGTCGTTTGATTTGACGCCTGATTGTAATCAAGTTGGCGACAAACTTGCGAAATACCTTTTTAAACTGGATTGCCATTTAACAGTTCGAAAAGTTTGATGCCGAAATAAATCCAATAATTACCAAGTGATGTGGATTTTGCTGGTTGCTAGAATTTTAAATATTATGGATTAGTAATGCACGAGACATACATACAAGCGAAAATTATCGAGAAGTACATGAGAACTTTGTGTTGGGTTTCTGTTCCCATAGTTCGGGGAAATTATGTATCCAGTCAAGAATTGGACGTCTTTATACGGCGATTCAAATTTTGCAATCTGGTTGCCTGGTTGCCTATTAATCACATTATGGAGGGTTTGTTATCATTGACATTGCCATTTTGATTGAATTGTCAATACTATTTTCTGGTGTCGTTTTACGGGGAAGTTCAGCATTCTCCTTGGCAAAATCATGGCATTGTTGATGTGTTTGCCGGATTGCGTTAGTTTCACTCGTTGTTCTGTTTTGCATAAAACAATTTAGTTAAAAATTGGAATTTATATCGAATATCATCGTGGAAAATTGTCGTCCGAAGTTCGTGAAACATGAACAAAAATAGCGGATTTGTTAAAAAACTATGGCACACAAGTAAAGGAAGTTGCAATGTCTAATATAGAGTGAGTGTTTACATCATCCTTAATCAATGTGACATAAGCAGAAATATGTCACGATTGTATGACGTCGAACATGGCCGATATCCATGATGCTGATGATTGTACTCTAAAACGAGAACAAACCGTTTAACGGGCTTGTAGTAAATCGTATAATGGCGCTTCACAAGAGCTACCCCTCATTACTTCTCGTGTGCCAACCATTCTCTAGACGCTAGAGAACCACTCCAAGTCATTTGATTCCGCCGGATGGTTCATGGACATATTTCTAGTGCGGAATCTTTAGAGCTTCTAATCGAAACTCACTTTCCAAGAAATTTTGAAGGTTCACTCACTTCGTGTCAGGAGCCATATAAACTACTTACTTTACCATATAAACTACTTACTTTGCCATATAAACTACTAACTTTACTATACACACTGGAGATAACGTTGTCCAAAGATGGCTCCTGTAAGTGATAAATGGCTTAAGTCAGGTGGCTTATACCAGTTCATTTCAATGGAAATGCATCCATTCCTTAAAGCTGCTATATATCCCTAACGGTCAGAAGTCAAGATGGTATATTTGTAGCGAACGCGGAGAAAATTTTACAACTCTAATAAAACGATCTAATACCTGAAAGGTTGTTGGACGTATACATTTGAGCTATAATAAGGCTAGTAGCTGGACTCCGTCTCAACATGTGTATTGTAAAAAGAAGCTTTTAGCTACAGCTATTCATTATAAAGGGTGTTTTTTTAGGAGGTTTGTTTTTCCAATAGATGTCGTTTTATTTTATGACAGTTGTTTTGACAGCTCAAAGTGGCATTTCTACTCAGTATTGTTTGGCAAATCATTATGAATAGGTTAACTCCAGAACAACGTTTTCAAATCGTGGAAATTTATTTTCAAAATCAGTGTTCAATTAAAAATGTTTATAGAGCACTTCGTGAATTTTATGGTGCACATAATCGTCCGTCAGAGACCACCATAAAGAACGTAATTACCAAATTTCGGTCTACATTCACTCTTTTGGATGCCAAGCCACCGACAAGAATGAGAAGAGTTCGTACAGAAGAAAATATTGCTGTCGTTGAGGCCAGTGTCGAAGAAAACGACAATTTATCGATTCGTCGTCGTGCTCAGCAAATTGGACTTTGTCCATCGACTTTATGGAAAATTTTACGTAAAGATTTGGGTTTGGTGCCATACAAAATTCAATTGGTGCAAGAATTAAAGCCACACGACCATCGTTTGCGCCGTGAATTCAGTGATTGGTCGTTAAATCAATTGAACGAAGATCCATTTTTTACCGTAAAATTCTCTTCAGTGGTGAGGCGCATTTTTGGTTAAATGGATACGTCAACAAACAAAATTGTCGCATTTGGAGCAAAGATAATCCACACGCCGTTCAAGAATTACCAATGCATCCTGATAAATGTACTGTTTGGTGCGGTCTATGGGCTGGTGGGATCATCGGTCCATATTTCTTTAAAAATGAGGAAGGACGACGCGTTACCGTGAATGGAAATCGATACAGAACCATGTTAAATGAGTTTTTGTTGTCAAATCTTGAAGATATGACTTGCCATACAGCACGTGAAACAATCGACTTATTGAAAGAAACTTTCAACGACAACATTATTTCGAGAAATGGTCCGGTGAATTGGCCTCCGCGTTCGTGCGATTTGACGCCACTCGATTACTTTTTGTGGGGATACGTGAAGTCATTGGTTTATGTGGATAAACCTCAATCGATTGACGCTTTGGAAACCAATATTCAACGTGTCATTGCTGACATACGCCCTCAAATGCTTGAAAAAGTGCTGGAAAATTGGACCTCCAGAATGACATTTGTGAAAAATAGTCGTGGTAGCCATATGCCAGAAATTGTGTTTAAATGTTAAATGCCAAAAAATTATCTACCAAATAAAAAAAAATTTTGGTCATTTCATAATTTTATATGTGTTTTATTCAAAAAAAAAATCGGCAACCTCTTAAAAAAACACCCTTTATATAGCACACGATAGAGAAATCAAAAGAATACTTTTAAAATGTGGTTTTTGGTATTAAGGTGTTGGATCAATGTGAAAACGAAGGTAGTGTTGGATGTATTATCTTGAGTGGAAGTGGACCTCTAAATAAGCAAATTATTGAATGCATTATCAGCATTAAAAAATGGGTTACAAGCGGTGCACCGCATGGCGGCGTTATAGAGTTTTTTGTCTCGAACATGGTGATTAACGCATGTAACAGGAGAGGGGTGCAAGAGTGGTTACCTATGCGGATGACGTAGCGATAGCTTTCTCAAGATAATGCGCAGATACGATTAAAAAGAAAATAAAAAACTCCCCTGAAATCGTCAAAACGGACCTGCCGATGAGAATTTAGAGTCAACCCGTGCAAGACAGAAATAACCCTATTGATTAATAAATTTAAAATTCCGTATGTTACCCACTTTAACCACGATTAGACTTATATTTTCCCAAAAAAACAAGATTTCTGGGCACTATATTCAACGGTAAGCTACAAATTTTAGGATGCGGGAAAGACCATTCACTTACCTAGGAACGCCATTGGGAAGTGAATATGTTGATTATGTTTTGATAAATGGTTGTCCTACATAACAGAACTCTAGAAGAGCGGGTGAAGAAGACGGTGCCTTTTGTGAATGACTAAATGTGAGTATCCTATGGATGAATCCATTTAATTCGTTGATCCTCATCTTGCTTGGCTCTTAATATATCAGTAATTTGTACAGTGTAGAATAATTCAAGCGGTTTGGTATACTTGATTTGCTTATCCACATCGGAAAGTTCGGTAGTTATACAGTATCTATCCACGTGCTGACTATTAGAGTGGCAGATAGACAGAAAATCAAAGGGGCAACTAGAGGAAAAAGCCGTTGGAGATTCTACGGATATATGGAAGAAAAGTTGGTTCGAAAAGTACGAGGAGCGTCCTCACGAAATGACAGAAATAACGTTGGCTGAGCTCGTTGCGTACTATATATTACTCCAAAATAGCCGCGAAATGGTGAGGTTGCATAACATATTCAGGAACAAGAAGACTCAACTGCCCGCTGAAACAAAATATATGCAGATGTACGACGAGAACGAGAACAATATATTTTCCATTTCGACATTCAAAAAACGATGTGATTTGCAGACAACTATATGCGGGGATGCAGGCGCTGGAGAGAAAACCACCAACTTCGACCTTACTAAATTAGTTATTCGGCTCAACAATTAGACAGATCCTTTTGCAAATTTCTACGGAAATCCGAATTCCGATTTGCTGCTGGCTACACTAAATTAACTGGTCCAGATTGCAAAGAAACTAGATTTTGTACTTAAGGAGGAACCATTCAACCTGCTCATGCATGATAAATGATCGCCAAAGCGGTTCATTAATGCATGTTGTAATGCAAGCAACAAACCAAACCAAATGTAGCGATCGATGGTTCCACTGTACATAGTGTCTATCAACAAATTTGCCACTATCTTATGAAAGTGCTCAGCGGTATCGCGCACTAGTTAAGTATAAGTGTGTGGTCTCATCGCGGACGAAGTTGGTGTTGAGTTGCTACACCAAGTCGAGACGAAATTGAAACAAATTACAGATAGACCATCTAACTTTGAAGGATAAGATATTTTTAGTGGGCTATACCACCGACAATTATTCCGACTCAATTTTCTGGCGCGGTTAATAATTTTAAGAGCTGACCGAAGTAATAGGACAAGCCAATAAACAATTTTCCGAGGTTCTAATGTGCATCGGAAATGGCAATATGATTGATGAACTTGGGCAACGACTATTCGAATTCCGCTATGCGTTCGAAGAGTTTGCTCAAAGAGAGTACTACAATGCTCGTAAGCTTTCTTCGAATCGCATGAATAAACCATAACAACATGTCTGCGCTCAACGCATCACCGCTTATAGTGATTTCGATTGCTACCGATTTTACGTTGGCTGCGGTAGCGTCGTACAAATTACTCAAGTGCGCCAGTTATGGCATCAAATGCCTGTGCTCGACAAAGTTGAGCTACCCTTTGAGTGGCCACTTTTGATTGACCAGTTGAATATTATCACGACAAACATTTATTTAGGGGAAGGTTTGGCTCACATCGCTTTCAGTTACGTGGGACATATTGAATTTGTGAAGCGTATTTAGATAAGGTTCCTCAACACCAAGCACATGGGGCAGCCAGGCAGCTCACCGTTAGTTTTGCCAGTCGCAATCAAGTTGGAGCCGACCTTGTTCCAATCGCCTTTAGTCCCTGCTTCTGCAGTAACCATACACAAGGCTCAGGGTGCAACTTTCGATACAGTCGTTTACGAATATGAGAAGAATCATGAACACTATCCAGTCAAGAATTGGACATCTATATAAGGCGATTCAAATTCTGCAATCTGGTTGCCTGGTTGCTGCAACAATGAAGATTCCTATCGATCAATCAATCATGTCTGTGCTGTATAGGGGTCGAATTTTTGTTGTAAAACATTTTTTGTCATTCAACTCACAATGTTGTGCGAGTAAACTAGTATTTTTTATCGTCACAAATCGCCACGGCTCAAATTTTGTTTATTTTAATCCGAGTATTTAGAAGTGTAGTTATGGATGAATTAAATGGTTAGTTTGAAAAGACTGAACACATTTAGCTAATAGACGTGCCGATGGTGTTGCCCTTTGTATTAAAAAGTTAATTATTTTTAGAATAATTAAAATAAGTTCACTTGATTAGAATTTTTGTAGAAGCTAAGTATAGTCGAAATGATAAACTGATTGGTGTAAAGCTCACCGGTGTAAAGCTTTCAACATTTATCAAAAGTGTAGCTACACAAATTAACAAAAAACAAAAATGTAGACACACAATTTAACAAAAAGTGTAGAACTACATAAAAAAGATTGTGGCAGGGTTGAATTTGTTATAATTTTCAATAAATATAATCTAATCTAATCCGCGGCAGATCTCCGCGACCTTCGGGGAATTTTTTTTTGTTTAGTGTAAATGGAAATAATATAAAAAGTGTAAACAGGGTCTTGTGGATGTTTATGGGCCATCAGCACTAAATTATAGAGATGACACCACAAATCTGAGTATACTGCCATTTCGGGGACAATCTCTTCAATTTTAAGTTGATATGCGGCATATCTATGCGACCTTCGGGGAATTTTTTTTGTTTAGTGTAAAGGGAATTTTACGAATTAAGTGTTAATGGCCCTTAACCACCCACAACATCCGGTTGACACTTTTTATATTATTATTTACATTTACGCTAAACAAAAAAAAAATAGCCGAAGGTCGCAGTGATATTCCGCGGATTAGATTAGATTATATTTAGTGAAAATTATAACAAATTCAGCCCTGCCACAATTTTTTTATGTAGTTCTACACGTTTTGTTAAATTGTGTTTCTACATTTTAGTTTTTTGTCAGGAGAACATGGCAAGAAATGTTCTATACAAATACCCAATGCAAACAGAAATACTCGTAGTCTTTCGAAAATAAATAATAAATTTGGCTGCTCGCGTAATGTTATAAATGATGTTGGACGGCCCAAAATTATATAAAATGTTCGGATGCCCGAGGAAAGGTTGTACAACCATTTTTTGAAAGATTCGGATATAACGATTTAGACTTATGTTGGAAAAGGAAACGACAGTAGATGTTGAAATAAAAAATTGAAAAGTTAAACATTTTGTGTATAATAATTCACTGACGTTATAAATCAGACTCGTATTCAACCGCCCAAAAAGAAAATTTTTCGTTTATATCAAAAACAATCAGAATTTCATGTCTCGAAGACCAACCACGAACAAACCGTAAACCCATGATTGTCGGACACAATATGTAACACCCTTTTTGGGAAAGAATGAAATATTTTTCGGATAAATCTCACACATAAATTCATCATTACTTTAACTTGCGGGCAATAAATTTTCCGTAGCACACACACACACACTCGCATACATAAAAAATTTATTGAACATAAATTTTTATTTATCAACTCAACCACAACATAAATAAAAGCATAAATAATTAAATTCAGCTTTTGGCATCTTTAAAATCATTAAAAAGACAACAAAAAAGTGTATTTTGGTTCTGCTGTCTCTCTGCATTCATTCTGTGGTAATGTAATTTGTTTTGTCAATTAAAATGAAAAAAAAAAAAAAAAAAAATTTAAAACGCAACCAAATCAAAAAAGCGTGAGATGGCCATAACTAAATAATGTACTTGAGCAATCATCTTACATGTGCACCAAAATATGATACTCTTCCACCTTTCTCAAATCTTTAAAATTTTCCGTTGCCTTTTTTTCTATACAGAAATCAAAGTCAATTTTTTTTTATATCGCCGTTGTTGATAAAATTTATGATTTCAGTGTACAGATAAAATTTAATGCTTCATTGTACATCCATAAAAAAAAATTTTCTTATTTTGGAAATTAATTTGATCATTTATGTCAATTTTAATTATAAGAGGATGGTCAAAAGTATTTTTTCTTGAACTTTTCAATTTTTTATTTTTATTTTTTTTTTGTAATGATCTCATTGTTTCAATATATGTTGAATGTATATGCCCAGAACAGGTATTTTATATGTGCGTAAGTTGTGTGTCGGCGTCGCTCTTTGAAGGATTGAATGTCAATCATATAATGTTTAATAATAATGTGTGGCGTTTTATTTTAAAATTTTCGTTTTGGTTAAATGTGTCAAAATAATAATCTTCAAATTATCAGTTCTCTTAAAAAATTTAAAATATTAAGTTTTAATTGCGGAAGAAATCAAATAAACCAAACATCTATATACAACAATTATTTGGTCCAGAGTATAATCTGATTACTTAAGATTTTATTTTTTACTGAATCTTGGTGTTATTAGAGTAAAGCTGATGAACATTTTTAGAAGTCGTCTTAAGTATGGGATTCAAGCATTTTGTGAAATTTAAATTTGAGTTTTGCCCAAGGTTGGTAAATGGATTCTTATTACTTTGTAGCTTATATAACCTCAAATTTGCGTAGAAATAGATTATTATAATTTTTTTGGACGCCTAACTGCGAAGGTACAGTTTGTTATAAATGTATCCGGTTTCTATTCAATTAATAAGATAAGGTGTGCGATAGATATAATAAGGTTGTATCGAGGTACCGAGGAATAGATGGACAATATATTGGTTTGGTTCCTAGCACGAACTCTGGAAATCTGGCGCCCACTATAAAACTCTAAACGCCACACTAAACGAGCCGTTGAGCCACCTGTTTATTAATCGATAAGTCTGCCGTCACAAAAGCTGCTAGTTTGCAAAACGTTTTGGAATTTTAAACACGACGGATAATTGAATCGATGATCTGGAGGGCGAAGGGTAAATAATAACAAATCATTGCATAATTCACCAACGTCTTTCCACGAGCCAATTTATTTCCAGAGATATAACCGTAAGATATATTATAAACGTCTGTCATTGACTGACTCACTCGAGAACGCACAGGGTAACCAAAAAAAATTCGCCCGTGTGATTTTTTTTTTAAATTTTCGTCAACGAAATACACAATTGATGCTTTTAACAATGCAATTTAAAGTTTCAGAAAAATGTCTTAGGGATTTGGGGCTAAAATTTGATTAAAACTTCAAGAGTTGAATTGTAGATCAATTGAATCGTTTTTCGTTCATAATTTTAATTTAACAAACTACTTTAGAATTCTAAGGCATCAATAAGCCAATATTTTTAGATAAATTTTGGTCAGTTTAAGGTCAGCATAAAGATTCCGAAAAATCGCTTTGAGATTTGGGGGTAACACTTGATTAAAACCTCAAGAGTAGAACTGTAGATCAATTGAATCGTTTTCCGTTCATAATTTTGCCTTTCTAAACTACTTAAGAATTCGAGGACATCAATAAGCAATATTTGTAGATATATATTGGTCAGTTTAAGCTCTGCATAAAGTTTCAGGAAAATCCCTTGGGTATTTGGGGGTTAAACCGTGATAAAACCTCAAGAGTTGATCTATAGAACTTCACTTTGCAAATCGACATCCGACACTGAGCATTCGCATTTGAAATTTTTTCTCAAAAATAAGGTGTTCATAGTTTCAAAATGCGAAATTGCGTCGAATTGTGAAATCGCAGTTTTTCATCAAATGGCCAAGATTTGCATATTTAGTTTACATTCAGGGCACTTCAACAATTCATTTGTCAACCGTGCCCTAGCAGAGGCGGAATCATATCATGCTAATCATGCAAAGTTGAAACAGAATTCCCTTACACGAAATACAATATGTTTTGGGCGAGGAGTAGCTTAGGAAAGCAAAATTATGAACGGAAAACGATTCAATTGATCTACAACTCAATTCTTGGGGGTTTGATCAAATCTTACCCCCAAATACCCAAGACATTTTCCTGAGACGTTTTGCATGACTTAAATAGACCAATATCTATCTACAAATATTCGTTTATTGATGCCTTCGAATTCTAGAGTAGTTTAGGAAAGCAAAATTATGAACGGAAACGATTCAATTCATCCATAAATTCATTTCTTGAGGTTTTAATCAAGTTTTACCCCCAAATCCCCAAGGCCGTGCAAATGATGCTGAATATCAGCGACGACGAATTTCTCAAATGACAACCGATCAATTGCAAGCGCATCGAACTGCTAATGCAGCATCACAACATTTAGCTTGAGAGAATTCGAAATTCGAATGAGGTTTTTCGCAGGGAAGGGGCGGAGCATTTGATAAACTGTGCTCATTTTGTTAATCAAGAAACTTTACTGGAGAGAAACCAGCTGACGGATTGTTGACGAAAAGGCAAAGTTATTCGGCTAAATCCAACTGGCATTCAAGGACAGATTGTTGAGTATCCTGAATTTCTCAAAAGTCTTATGTCCGACACAACAAATCCAAATCGAACTCATTTCCGACAAAACATTCGATCGTACAATAACGCCATTTCATTCGCATCCATGGGTGCAAAAATTCGATTTGCCAGAAAGAGGAACATCTGTATTCAAGATTCATGGCACCTCTTATCATCACACCCCAAGCACCTCAATTTGCCAACTTTATGTACTTGATAGTACACAAGCTACTGATGTGCGTCAGGAACACGCCGCAAATGATAACTGTTGCCGTGATATTTTGTGATTATGTTATCTACTGATACGATATATGTTGAAGCACAAGATCGTCGAATTGTGAGCATGGCATTTAGACGCGATCGTTAATCGGATTAGCGAAGATACAACTTGCCAACATCCAATGAAGTTGCTATGATATTCGTAACTGCTGCTGGTGAGCCGCCATTTAATCGTGACATCCATATTTGCCCGATTAATCCTGAAGATCCCAATCAGCAGTTCATTAAAATCAATATTCTCAGTCCAAACTTGGATCCGATGACTTATGCAATACTTTTTCCATATGGAGATCCAGTGCAAAATTAAATCCAGTTCGTAAGAATATCAGTATGATCCAATATAAGGCTGCATTGGCAGCAATACGAGGTGACTTCGAATCCAATCATGAACGCAGGAAAACTAACACAGCAATGGCTGGTTGACTCACATCTACAGGTAGAAGGAAATAATCTCAATCACATTCGTTAAAATCAGAAACGACTTCGGACTGAACAGTATCAAGGTCTCGTTGATTGAACACTTTGCAGCCGGCGTTTTTGTAATTCTGCCATCAACTTTTGAAGGTTCATCTCGCAGCACGCGAGAGCGGTGTTGTGATGCAATGAGCATTTTCGCAAAATGGGGACCACCGATCGTCCCGATTTAGTGGCTCGAGTTTACAAGATCAATTTAGATGATCTCATTAATGATTGAGTCAGAGGAATTCATGGAAAATCAATTGCTTATGTTTATACAATTGAGTTTCAAAAGAGAGGTCTTCCGCCCGCACACATATTAGGGACATTGCAAAGTCAAGATAAATTTTCAACTACTCAAAGGATTGATCAATTTATCTGTGCCGAAATTCCACCGACAGCTGATTCATCGATAGCAAGGTCATCGATAGAACGTCCAACACTACGCGAAATTATACCTAAATGCCATGATTCATGGTCCTTGCGGCAATGGACACCCAAATGCACCGTGAATGAAGGACGGAAAATGTTCGAAACAATTTCTTTGGAATTTTACTCTACGTAAATGGATATCCTTTGTATCGAAGACGAAGTGGTGAGCTAAGTAAGCGTACGAAGAGTTTTAATGAGTAGTCGTAATGTGGTGCAGTATAATCCGTTTCTATTTTGGAAATATAACGCTCACATCAATGTGGAATGCTCCACTTCTCTGCGATTCATAAAATATATTTACAAATATATACATATTTATATGGATATGATTGTTCCACTGTCGCCATCACAACAAATGGTCAACATGAGCTGCGATAGAATGAGATTACAAACTTCATCGATTGCCGATATGTGACTGCTCCTGAAGCAATGTGGCGCCTGCGAGAGTCAGCAATGCACGATATATCGCACTCTGTTATGAGACCGCCACTTCACCTTCCAAATCAACAACGAGTTGCTTTTGAAGTAGGTCATGAAGAAGAAGCACTTTTGGCTAGGCGTACTGGAAAGACCAAGCTTGAATTTTGGTTTTTGCTTAACACGAAAGACACAACTGAATGCAGTAGATGAAAATTTATGCGAAACAATTAAAGCGGCGGCAATGGCAAGAGGAGTACTGGAGTCGGATGAAGAATGGGAGCGATGGTTGACAGACGGTGGAACATACTTGATCCTAAGCAATTGCGAGAGATGTTCGCTTACATTTGTATTTATTGCCAACCCGCTCAACCCCTCAAATTATGGCAGGATCATCTAGGAGATTTTATACTCGACTACATGCGACGACACAGTGAATGTATATCGATTAACTCGGCTCTTTATGATATCAATTTTGTTCTCAAACAGCACGGAATGTCATGCTGTTCAGTTTGTTTGCCTATTACAAGCGATAATCCACCCGAAGATCAAATTTATGATCAAGAAGAAGAAGCAGCTTGCGGCATATATCAAAATTATGATTGCAGTTGAAAATAATCACGAACAATGTAAGCTCGTTTTTATCGATGGTCCCGGTACCTCAGACAAAACCTTCATATATACAATTTTAATGGCAAACTTTCGAGGTAAAGGAAAAATTATGCTGCCATTTGCAACAACCGGAATAGCAGCCACTTTGCTTAAGGGAGGACGCACGATTCATAGTGGATTTAAACTTCCAGTGCCACTTTTGTCAGACGCCACCAGTCGTTCAAAGAGGAACGCGCACTGAAATCATCGAATGCTGCATTAAATCAAGCCCTCTATGGAACCAGTTTGAACAATTTTCTTTGTTCATTTATGAGGAGGACACAATTCAAATTCCGACCGAAATGATCGCAAGTCAAGATCTAATCAGTGTCATTTTTAATAACATTGAGCAAATGTCAACAGATGAGCTCTCAAAAAGAGTTATCGTTGCGCCAACGAATGCTCAAATGCTTGAGATGAATCGTAAAATAATCGACTTGATTCATGGTGATGCAGAAATTTATTACAGTGCAGATTCGTTATACTTATTTTAATCTCACTAGTTACCTTTTAACTGTATCCACTTTATCACTGGTCAAATAACAACTACCTTGTTGTAATTGTACACATCTTCCCTCTCATCATGCATTTCCCCCTTTTTATATTCCATTTTCTACTTCCATGATCCACTTCCATCGATCACGCTCGTCTTCTGGAATATTTCTGTGTTTTGCTGAGTGTAACAATCGTCAGTCTACATTTGTAACTCATCGCGTTAAAATCTGTCGTTTAATGCCAAATAAATATCTGCCATAAAAATTACACTGCCCCGCTGAGGTTCGAACCATAGATCTTCACCTCACCATCCTGCAATCTAAACTACTCGGCTAACGACGACTCTGATGTGATCTGTGTGTATGTTAGGCATAATCGCCACACTACTCCCACCTTAATTCTGTTCGTCCCGAACAGATTCCTGAATGCTCCTGGCATTGTAACGTGTTAACCTATCGTTGTGAACCACCTTCATTCTCGTCCAGCGGCTTACTGGAATCCGGTATACAACATCGTTGATCTGCTTTATTACTTTGTAAGGTTCTTCCCAATTTTGTTGTTGTTTCGGCGAATTCCCTTTTCTTCTTGTAGAGCCAAACCCAATCTTCTCCCTTAAATCCTATTCTGTTTGGTCACCGGTCATATCTCGTCTGCATGCGGTCGCTGGCCTTCAATATGTTGTCCCTTACTGGGTGACCATCCATTGCTTGTACTCTGTCGTGTAGTCTTGCTTAGTAACTGGCTCCGTCTCAGGTGATCCAAATTTAACATCACATGGTAATCGGAGTTCTCTGCCAAACACGGCCATGGCTGGTGAGTATCCTGTAGTAGCATGGATTGCTGTACGAAATGCCATCATGCACAATGGAATGCACTGGTCCCAATTATCCTGGTTGACGTTGACCTCTTTGATTAGAGGCTCTTCCAGTATTCTGTTGAATCTCTCAATCATGCCATCAGACCATCATGATTCGAAGTTTCGGCCTTGGTCGGAGTGTAGCTCTAACGGTACTCCAAATCTGCATACTTAATTGTTCACAAACACGTCCACAACCATTCGAGCTTCTTGATTCATTATAGGATATGCTTCGACCCATTTACTGAAATACTCTATGCAAACAAGTATGTACCGATTACCGTCCTTTGTCAGAGCAATATCCATCGCGATTCGCTCGAACGATGCCCCGGGGTGCTCCCCATGTATTCCTACATTCTTCCTCTTGTTCTTGTTTGTGGTCCCTTACTGGCTGCGCACACCTCACTCTTCCTACACTAATCCTCCAAATCTTTTCTACAATTGACCCAATAGAACCAGAGCCGTATCTTGTCTTACGTTTTGTTGAAGCCTAAATGTGAACCGGATATACTGTTATGAATCTCTTGCAGGATTTCTCCTATCCGGCTTTCTGGTAGTACGATTTGGGGTTTGTTGTCTTTGCCGTCGATCGATTCCCAAAGTCTTATCAGCAACCCATTCTCGATCTTCAACGACTTCCACTGGGCCCATAACTGTTCACGGTTGCTCTGAAGGTCGCGATCTCCTGCTACTGCGGTCTGCTATCTTCCTCTATCCATTTGATAATTGGGGCAACGGAATGATCGTATCGCTGGTCTTCCGCTAATTGCTTACTGGTCCAGTTATCTTCGGTATCTACTCTGATCCTAGAAACTTGCGCAATAGGATTTCTTTGTTCCTGTCAGGAACAGTGTGTACACTGAAGATTACAGGGCCTCCTGGATATTCCATCTGCGTTGTTATGTAACAATCCTCGCCTGTGCTCGGTTTTGAACGTGTAGGTCTGTAGTCTTTTGATCCATCTCGCCACTTGTCCCTCTAGCTCCTTAAACTGCATTAGCCATTTCAGAGCTGCATGTTCCGTTCGTAAAAGAAATTCGTGTCCATATACAGGTATTTATGGAAATGTTTGACACTATTGACCACCGGCAGCAATTCTCTCCGGGTTACGCAATAGTTTTTTCAGGTTTGGATAGTGTGCGACTGTAGTATGTTTGAACCCGTTCTGTATCTCCTTGGTTTTCCAACGGCACTGCTCCTATTCCCGTATTACTGGCATCGGTATCCAAGATGAAAAGATCTCCTGCACGTGGATACGCCAAAATTGGAGAACGGATAATTTCTACTTTAGCTGCACGAACGCGTCTTCATGCTCCTTTGCCAAGTAAAATGGCTGAGTTTTCTCTGTAAGTCGATGCAGGCTTCTGGTGACATCTGCAAAGTTCGGAACAAATCGTCTATAGTAGGAACATAGCCTTAGAAAACTCCTCAGCTCGTGTATGTTTCTAGGAATGCGCCACTCTTCTACAACTGCTAGTTTTATTGGATCAATTCGCACTTCTTGCCTTGATACAATGTGGCCTAGATAATTGACTTCATTTTTAAAGAGACTACATTTGGATGCGTTCATGGTTTGTAGGACTTGTTGTAGATTCTTCAGGTGCTCGTTAAATGTTCGGTATAATACGATGATGTTATCAAGGTTTACTAAACATGTTCTCCGATTGAGACCATGTAGAACGTGCTCCATCAATCTCTCAAATGTGGCAGGAGCGTTGCATAGTCCAAATGGCATTACTATAAATTGGTTAGGCCATTGCCTGCAGGAAAGGCCTTCTTTTCTCTGTCCTCTTTAGGGATTGCTACCTGCCACCACCCACTTTTGAGATCCAGCGTGCTGCAGATATTTGCTCCTGATAACGTGTCCAAGGTGCCGTCAATTCATGGCAATGGGTAGCTGTCCTTTTTAGTTACATCATTCAGCTTACAGACATCGACACAGAACCAGTGAAAGATCCGCTTCCTCGCTGGAGGTATGACCTTGTTATGTTGTTCTCTCGTTGCACAGCTTGTGATGGAATTGACCCCCTCAGCTTTGCCAATCCTTCCCAATCCCTTTCTTGATCACGCTTACTGTTGAACTCACATGCATAACTCTCACTGGTATCTTTGGCATGAGTTTCACCAGGATTCTTCCGCAAAATACTCCTTCTTTGCTCGGACATCGATGGTATTCTCTATTCTTTCATCTGTAATGACTCGTAACCCGCCGCGATTATTGTTGTCTATTTGCATGGGTACCTCCACATTGCGCCATCTCAACACTTGGTTCTTTAGATCCAGTAATATCTTGTGCTCGATCATAAAATCTAGGCCTAAGATGCATTGGTCCGTTATGCCGGCAACAATGAATATGTGCTTAAATCGTATCCCTCCGACTCTGACTAATAGTGAACACTCTCCTTTCACTGCTGCCCCATCTCCGGTTGTTGTTCTAAGGTTATAACGAACTATTTTTTTCAAACGCCCTATGGTGACACCAGGTCGGGACGTAGCACGGATCTTGAAGCTCCGGTGTCCAATGTGAACGTACATGATTGTTTTTTTAACGCGCCGTTGATAACTAAGCTGTTACAGTCCTTCCCAAGTTGGGGACTTAAGATGGTGGGTGACCTTGGGGAACTCTCCTCCTCTCACCAGCTTTCGCCCCGCAAATCTGGTGGCACTTTGTTTCACTGGGGTTCTCGTCCATAAGGCGACTTAAATCAGTTGCCTCACTTTCCTCCTGCTGTAAATCGATCTGTCTCAGTTTCTCTTGCGGTTTCTCTCGACTGTATAGCTGTCTTGTGGTCCCGGCTGCTGGTTGTTTACAGTCTCTGATGTAGTTTCCAGGTTGCTGACATCTAAAACACCATGAGCGAGATTTGCAGCGTCAGCGGTTCTTGAAGCTTTGTGATGATCTTTTCATCTCTGCCTCTATCATGGCCTCTATTTGTGCTATATCCTCGACATCTAATTTTCGCACTTTAATGGAATCGGATGTGAGGCTAGATCTAGCTGCCTCGTATTCTAGAGCGAATCCCAATACTTTGTTCATTCCATTTCCTTTTTATGTCGTCCGCAAGTGCAGTCGTCTTTTACAGCGTTAATGAAAGCATGTACTGTTAACTCATTAAGGACATCAGTCGGCACTTTACATTACGCTTGGCGAGCTAACTTCATTATTTCTCGTACTATATTTTGTAGACGTTCACTTCGTTGTTGCCGGCGGTTATGAAGTTGTATTTTGCACAATTCTTGGACATGGGACTGTCCGTACCTCAGCTCCAACTCCTTAAAAATTCGCTCATTATTTAAATCTGTTGCAGGTACGGTCTGTAGCACATCTGCTGCTTTACTACTGTCCGGGCCCTTTGAACAGCATTTTGAAGCCTCGTATATAGCTCCATCTTATTGCCAGCCGTTGGCAGTCCTCGCTCCTAAAACTCGTCTCGAAGTTGTTGAGATGTGTATCCGCTAACGTTCATCAACATTGTATAACGCAAAACCCCACTTCAGACACCAATTTGTTACGAATTTCGGGCTTTACCAGGTTTCGTTACGGATTTTGCAATAATAACACTGATTCTTTCGCTCATCATGTATTTCTCCCTTTTTATATTCCATTTTCTAGTTCTATCGATCACGCTAATCTTCTGGAATATTTCTATGTTTTGCTGAGTGTAACAAACGTCATTACCGACCAAATGGCACAGTGGTTAAAGGTTTGGGGTTTGGATCAGGAGGTACCGGGTTCAAACGGGAATTTTCATCAGCAGATTACGATCTGGGATGAAATTGAAGGCAACTTCGTAAGGTAAGAACGTAAATAAGCGAACTGCGAAGAGTTGGGAGTGCTTCGGCTCCAGAAAAGATTGGCAAAGAATATAAAAAAAAAGAATCGTCAATCTACATTTGTAACTCATAGCGTTAATATCTGTCGTTTGATGCCAAATAAATATCTGCCATAAAAATTACACTGCCCCGATGAATTCGAACCATAGATCATCACCTCACCATCCTGCAACCTTAACCACTCGGCTATCGACGACTCTGATGTGATCAGACGTGATCAGAGTGACTTTTCACTTATGTAGAACAAAATTTCCCATTGAAGTTTTTTCGCAACAACAGTTGCAGCCCTATTCATACATGTCTTTATATATGAATTTTGACATCTTTAGAACCAACTAGCAGTTATTGTTTATTATTTATAAGCCCAAACCGAAGGACCAATCATTTATAATTTTTACCATAATAAATTTATTACCATAGCTTTACAGGGAAGAAGGAGGGCTGACATGGAAGACCACCTAGACATTCCAAAGACGGAACAGAACAACTAAATACTTGATCTATCATTTCGGTAAAGCGGTAATATTCTTGGGTAAAAAATTTAAGCGCGGTTTAAGCGCGTATAGTTTTAAGTCGGATACGATGACATGTTGGAGTAATTCTTAGTGAACTCGACTACGGCAAGTCAAAATCAAGCAAAATTATAAATCTCTTAAGAAAATTCACAAATTACGGCAATTATCAGACTGGTAAATAAATTGATTGTAAAAATATTGACGAAGTATATGGATGTAGGACCATTCTTAAAATTTAACCTCGAATCATAATGACATTCATGTAACCATCTAATCAAATTATAATCCATCCATTCGGATTAAAATCCAATTTAAATTGAACCATTTAAAATTGTACAAAAAAAATTATCATACCACTCTTGCACGTAAATATGTATGTGAGTATAGGTACGAGAGTGTGTACAGTGAATCACAAATATACATCTTAAGAAATAAATTATTTTTAAATGCTGTGTTACCTTCAAAATGCATTTCAATCTTTCAATTATCAATCAGTTACGCATGACCAATCTAAGTATATCGAAGAAAGACAAAACTAAGCTGACCGTTAACCTTCAATATACTCCCATACCTCCTCTAATAAATATTCATCATAAACCATTTTTTTTGTATAGAAATTACCCTAATTACAAATCGAATCGAGTCGAGAGAGTACAAAGGTATTATCAATGCGTCTAATGCCATACCTTGGAACTGAATGAGGTCCAGATTTTAGACTTAATCGAAAATCAATCAAAAATTAATTTTATGTAATTACCTTCGTATTATTTTTTTTTTTTGCTTTTTGTTCGTCGTATATACCACCAACAATTTGTAACACTTTCAATTTTACTAAGAAACACCCACGGGAATGATATTGAATTTTCGTTTTGTTTCTAGCGTCCAGGATATAACGGTATGCAGATAATTTCGTAAGAAGGTATAGGGTGAGGTGCTTGATTTTCATTCAAATTAAATTGGTTTGGTTTTGTGTGTCTGCCCCGCGTCTTACGAAATTTTAAAAACAAAAACGTCTTATATACAAATATTATCTACAGTTGTTTTTTGTGTTTAACGTTTAAAGTGATGAAAATTGATTAAAGTTATGTGTATATAGAGCTTAAGTGAATGTATTGTGATCTAATTTTAATGTTTTTGTGTTGCACACAATTTACAGAAAATTGATTTTTAATTATACGTTATAATTTTTTTTTGTCTTGTTTTAAATTTTTTTAAATTTTATTTTGGGAAATTAGATGATTTCTATATTGTCTTGGTTTCATGTATTATCATTAGACGCGGAAGTTTAATCAAAATGTTGACATACCACGCAAATCATCTAATCGTATATTTGTGTATGTAGGACTTTTACTTTATTATGTCGCGAGATAATAAAATGTGTCCATGTAGATAGATATCAAGTTGTTTTTTGTGTGCGCTCGCTCTGAATTTCCGTTGGTGCTGGTTTTCGTCGTTTTAAAAATTTTAATAAATTTTCATTTAGAAAATAATATAAATTGTGTTGCTTACAAATATATTTACACTGTATGTAGGATTTATACTTTTTGCGGTTTCATTTTTTATGCATAATGTCCATAAATTACAATTATACAAGAAAATTGAAAATTTATGGTACAAAGCAAATTGTTAACAGAATGTACAAACTATATTACTGTGATAATAAGCGAATTGTGTTTTGATAAAAAAAATTATTGCATAATATAAGTCGGGTGGTACCGTGTAACACCTGAATTAGGTTTATATGTTTTACGTTATAAATATGTGAGAGAGGGTAGATAAGGTCAAACGAATATACATTTTATCGTGATTTGATGTAGGTCATAACATATCCGTAAGCTACAACCAACCATTTATATAATTGTTTATCGTAAGCAAACCTTAATCAAATGAAACACCTGCACAGAAACAAATTACTTTGTAAAATTGATAAAATATTAGTAATATTGGTAAAAAACGCAACGATACGCGACAACTCAGCGAAACCAACTCGGCGTCGGACAACTTGGCGACGGACATCTCGGCGATGGTCAACTCGGCGATAGTCATCTCGGCGACGACCAACTTGGAGATGGTCAACTCGGCGACGACCAACTTGGCGACGACCAACTCGGCGACGGACAACTCGGTGACAGACAACTCGGCGACGGTTAACTCGGCGGACATATTTAATTTGACATGTTGACTTGTTTTGACAATCATGTTATAATATATTTTCGGCTGAGATAGCAACGACACTATTTGCATTATTGATCTTTTTTTAACTTTCGGCTGGAAACTATCGGCTAATTTTGTTAGTATGTATTGTATTCTATATTGTCATGCTTTTTCTATTACCATATCTCCCTCTCATAGTATCTCTAACAGTTTTAATGCATCAAATTACCAACCGTATTTGTAATTACTACCCTTAAGAACATTAAAACAGCTCATCCCCATAAAAATTAACAATAATTAATCGAATCTGTCTGTGTCCGAAATGGTCTCCATCGAATTTAATGTAAGATCGTTCGCGAAAAAGAAATTATATAGAACCCAAATACCTTCCTGTGTACGCAGGGATGGGCAAGGTTATTGCCACGTTATCAATCAGCTATATTACATAACGATTTTGGCGTTTGTTCAGGAAATCCCGAAGATGAAGTAAGAACAATGTTATGTTAATTTATTCCCAACCTTCCACATCCTTTATAACCTCGAGTCGACCCGAGTAACTGGTCTTACCCAACTTTAATCCAATAAATTAACAAACTTTAACTAATAATTAATTAGTTAGGCATTAATAATGGAACACCAACTATCGTCAGTGGCACCTACTAGATAATAGCGATACCATGCCGATTATAAGCATGTACTAATGGTGTCTCCACTAAACTTACGTTCATTTTGTATAATTTATGTACTACTAATTGATGCATGTAAATACCAATTGTTTTTGTATTTTGATTATTGACTGTACTTAAAATGAAAAACCAATATATATTTTTTAGTCTAATAAAAGCGTTCGAATCAACATAAAATCTTAAATTAATTTAAAAAATGTTTATATAAAATAAATTTATATTGAAAGAAAGATTGATAAATCAAGTGCATTTTTTTAATTAATCGGGATTATATTTCCCGACCAAATCAACCCAAACATTGGTGCCGAAACCCGGAACATAGATTATATCAGTATTTTTTTGTATGACGAGCGGACGAGCGTCGGAGGAAAAATTTGGATGCCGCTGCACAGATCGGACGAGAATGGCGGCATATATATCGAGCTAAGTATAATTTTTATAACCGTGTATTGTTGTCCCGATTCCCAGTGATAATCTATTATACTCAGTAAAGCATTGAGTGTTAACCGAACTTTTGTATCCGATAAATTGTACCGCGTTATAGAACTGTATTCGAATCGAACGTTTTTTTTTTTTTTGTAATTAATTGCTGAGTGTACCAAGCTTTGTATCGAACGATAGTGTTAAACCAAACCGTTATTTGTGCGGAGTGTGCCATACCGCTATCTTTTTAAACCTCTTTGCGGACTACACCGAATTTTATTTGTTTCCATTAATTGCCACGTTGACAAAATAAAATCAACCGTTAATAATAATTCTGCGAGTGAATCACGAGCTGTAGTGTTGTGTAAAACCGAACGTTTATTTATCTGAAAAGCATACCTTTAATCAGCACGTTCAAATATCCAACGAAATGACTGAAGCTCTAAGCAGGCGACGATCAAACCTGAAGGTTTCACTAACAAAAATGGCGACGTACATGTCCAAACTGAAAGAACCCACGGTTGATATCGATGAGCTGAGAATCCGGTTGAAACGCGTGGATGAACTCCTGAAAGAATTTACCCGCATTGCGGATCAAATCTTTGAAATTGATCCCGGCGCAGAATCTCACTACGATGAGTTCGAAGATAAATACTACTCCATCGTAGCAAATCTGAACAAATGGATTCGTAAGAGTAGTTTAGAGCAAGGAAATAATACGATCGCGATTAACGAGAGTGACCAATTCGACGCTAGCAAATCCGCAATTGGCGACGTCAAGTTACCACGTATTAAAATACCTACGTTTAGCGGTGATTTCACTGAATTTCGCAGTCATTTTATGACCTGTTCTTATCAAGTATCCATAACAACGCAATGCTGAACCCTGCCAAGAAGTTCCAATATTTGAAGGGTTACCTAAAAAGCGAAGCCGCAAACCTTGTGAAACATTGCACCATTACCGACGCTAATTATTTCGATGCCTTGAATCGATTAAAGGAAACCTACGATCGAAAAAAAATTATCGTAACCAATTTCATCACCAAATTTACCGGTCACGCGAAAATCGGTACACCGACAGCGGATAATATTCAAAAACTAATGTTGACCGGTAACGAAGTAACACGGGGACTGAGAGCCATGGGACCAGATGCAGAAGCCCGAGATCCCTGGCTAATTTATTTAATGAAGGAAAAACTCGATGACGAAACTAAGGAGCAATGGGCCAGGCAAACCACCGAGAAAGAGTTTCCTACATTTGACGAATTTTTGAAATTCCTCCGGTCACGAGCAGATGCATTGAGAGAACGACACCCAGAGGGACGTATCAAAACGTTATTATCCCAACCAACTCAACCGTCCCATCAAAATTCGGTACAATCATTCGTCTCCGGATCATTTTCATGCCCAGTGTGTAAATGCAATGATCATCTACTATTCCAGTGTGGTAAGTTCAAGGAAATGCCTGTAGAAGAACGGCGCAATCTTATAAAATCGCAAACCCGATGTTTTAATTGCTTGAGCGACTCGCACACGGTTACTCGGTGTAAAAGCCATAAGAAGTGTCATCACTGTCCAAAGCGCCACAATTCCCTTCTCCATTTGGATATCGAGAAAAATCAGCCTGAAATTACGAACAAACCGAAGGTGCAAAGCCAACCATCCACCTCCAAGTGTGTCTTGTGCTCCACCAACCTATTACCGACCGAAGTTGGTTCGTCAAGTAGAAGGACCATTCTACCTACCGCCCTGGTCCAAGTTAAGGATAGATACGGACAATACCAACATTGTAAAGTTTTACTCGACACGGGATCAGAAACTTCGTTCATCTCGGAACCATGCATGCAACGTTTGGCTTTAAAGCGCAGTCATGCTAAGATCGCTGTTCAGGGACTCGGACAAATCAGCGCTGGATATACCAAGGGTGTTGTTAATTTGGAAGTCGTACCTCATTTTAAGTCAGATTTTAAGCTTGTATTGAACGCCTTCATTCTACCCAGAATTACCTCCGTATCCTCCCAATCTGTATCTCTGTCACCAAATGAAACCATAATGTCTCAGTTACAATTAGCCGATCCACAGTTTAATGAAGCCGGCAAAATTGATATTTTGATAGGAGCCGATAAGTTTTTCACGATTATGTCTGAGGGGTCATTAGAAGATTCAGAAAACAACCCAATCGCACATAATACTCATCTGGGATGGATCATTGCAGGCAGTTTTCAACCTACCAACCAGATCAATGCCGCCATTGGATCACTGTCCTGCGAATTTGATCTAGATCGTACCCTTCGCCAATTATGGGAAACGAAAGAACCACCGTCCGAGCTAAGTGTGCGTCCATCGCACAAACTTTGTGAAGATTTATTTATGTCAACCACAGATCGGGATTCCGATGGCAAGTTTATCGTCAAATTGCCGTTCGATCCAAATCCTGTACCACTTGGAGAATCATTTATTCTGACTAGAAATCGATTATTGGCCATGGAACGACGCTTTCAGCGGGAACCCAGTTTTTATCACATGTACAAGGAATTTCTTGATGAATATCTCAGACTTGGTCACATGGAAGAATGTCAGCGACCAACACCAGCTAATAACCGTTACTACCTGCCACACCACGGAGTATTAAAGGCCGACAGCACTACGACCAAATTAAGAGTTGTTTTCGACGGCTCGGCGAAAAACACCACAGGAAACTCTTTAAACGAGACATTGCTAGTTGGTCCTACCACACAAAATAGTTTATACAATATTATTCTCATGTTTCGAGTGCATCAATTTGTGTTCTGCGCCGATGTCGAGAAGATGTACTGCCAGATCTGGATTCACAAGGAAGACCGTAAATATCAAATAATCCTTTGGCGTGCAACTCCCAATGAACCGCTACGCCACTATCAATTGAAAACCGTCACATACGGTTTGTCATCATCACCGTATTTAGCAACACGGGTTTTGCAGCAATTGTCACTCGACAACAAGTCCAAGTTTCCGAGGGCCTCAGAGGCTATTGCGGCGAACATGTATATCGACGACCTTATGACGGGTGCCAATTCTCTTTCCGAGGCAATCACCTTGAAAAGGAACATTCAAGAAATTCTAACGAGCGCAAAATTACACTTGCGCAAATGGGCATCAAACTCCAAGGATTTACTGGAAGACCAATCAGCCAAACAAGTGACTATGGATTTTACCGAACATCCAGAAACCCAGAAGGTTCTTGGACTACGATGGAACTCTGAAACTGATCGATTTCTATTCCGAGTCAATCTACCTGATGAACCAGCACGAACGCGTCGTAAAATCCTCTCCGAAGCCAGTCGAATCTTTGACCCGTTGGGTCTTTTAGCTCCGTTTGTCATCCGAATAAAGATTCTGTTCCAACGATTGTGGCTTATCAATATTGGCTGGGATGAAGTTATTCCGACTGAAGCACAAACCCAATGGCTCCAATTGCGCGAAAGTTTTTCTCAGCTTCAGAATATATCGGTTCCACGATGGCTTCAAACCATTGAAAGGGAGACAACACTGCATGGATTCTTCGATGCCAGTGAGCAAGCCTTCGCCGCAGCAATATATATCCGAACTATCGATAATTCTAACAAGATAACCACTTCGCTCGTGACGGCAAAAACCAAAGTGGCACCGATTAAGTCGCTTACGTTGCCTCGACTAGAGCTCTGCGGAGCCGTATTACTCACCAAGCTACTTATTCCAGTAGCACAAACTTTAAAATTACCGACCGAAAATCTATATGCTTGGACAGATTCAACCATTGTCTTGGATTGGTTGTCAACTCCACCCAGACAATGGGAATGTTTTATTAATAACAGAACCAGCCAAATTCAGATTCAGTTACCCAGGCATAAATGGCAGCATGTCCCATCTAAGAAGAATCCGGCAGATTGTGCCACGAGAGAACTACCAGCGGAACGGGTTCAGATGGCCAGACCTTTCCAAAGAGTAGGATTAGATTTTGCTGGGTCAAAAACGGCTAGGAGAATGCAATTATGAGGTGAGAACATAATATCTTAAACTACAACCTACAACAGGTTCAGCCTAATTTCAACAGCTTACTGTTCCCGTAAACATTTTCTCCACATATCGTATACAACATTAAGAAATTTAAACTTATTTACCAAACTCAACAATTAAATAAAGGGTGGTTAAATTTTAAGGGCCGACGTTGATTTTTGTTGAAAACACAAATTATTTAGAAAATTATTGTCAATTCTTTTTATTATGATAATCTGGTATGGTTCAATTATGTATGGAACAAAATATCGGCCAAATGGCCGTTGCGACCTCGGCGGCACACCTCCACCCGATGGTCCAAATTTTCGATGACGCTTAGGCATAATTGAGGTTCTATGCCGTTAATGTGCCGAATTATCTCATCCTTTAGCTCTTGAATTGTTGCTGGCTTATCGACGTACACCTTTTCTTTCAAATAACCCCAAAGAAAGAAGTTCAACGGTGTCAAATCACATGATCACCACGTGAGATAACGCGGCTCATTTTGGAAAAAATACGGCCCGATGATGCCGCCAGCCCATAAACCGCACCAAACAGTCACTCTTTGTGGGTGCATTGGTTTTTCGACAATCACTCTTGGATTATGATTCGCCCAAATGCGGCAATTCTGATTATTGACGAATCCACTGAGGTGAAAATGTGCCTCATCACTGAAGATGATTTTCTTCGAAAATTGATCATCCACTGTTGCCATTTCTTGCCACCATTCTGACCATTGACGACGTTTGGAATGGTCAAGAGGCTTTAGTTCTTGAGTCAATTGCACCTTATAAGCGTGTAAATGCAAGTCTTTATGCATAATGTTCATCAACGCCGAGCGTGAGAGGTGCAATTGTTGGGCACGACGACGAGTTGAGGTGGACGGCTCTTCAGCCACACTGTCGCGAACAGCAGCAATATTTTCTGCTGTACGAGCTGTACGAACATGCACAGGTGTTTTAAAATCTTCTACAGACTCGGTTTGCTCAAATTTTTGCACGATTTTTCCGATTGTATGCACATTTGGACGATTAAATTGACCGAAAAAATCACGAAGTGCACGATATGCATTTTGATTTGAATGCCCATTTTCATAATATGCCTGAATAACTTTAACGCATTGCTCGATTGTGTATCTTTCCATGGTTCAAATTGAATTAGTCTGAAATTGAGAAATGTCAAATTAAATGCAGAAAAAATTTGACGTTTAGGTGTGGTTCATTCAACGTCGACATGTCAACATTCAACGTCGGCCCTTAAAATTTAACCACCCTTTATATATTACGAGTGCGTATCATGTATTCATTGTTACGATGGTTAATCTTAGCGAATACTGAGTGGCAGTATAATACTTTTTGACAGGCTTTAAACTTTCAATATTATTTGACGGAGGCTTTAAACTTTCAATATTATTTTAGTCCTGTGACGCAAATGAAGGATAATCACATGTGCAATTAATAGACGTTAATTGAAGTTGCGGCACAACCTGATTATTTTCTCAACTTCATTGATGAACTAATGATGGTCTATTTTCCCCAATCATGTTCTTAAAGAGTTCTTAGATACGTTCGCATAGTAATTGCATGCCAACCAGCGGTTGAAACCTAATGATAAAACTGATACTCATCAAGGATTAGTTTAGAGAAAATTTAAGAAATCCGTACATCGATCGATGTAATCCATAGGGTTTCATATCAGAGGTGTTCAACAGCTTTAATTCAAAGACTAAGATATGTAATACCTTTAATGTTTAAAGTTACTTACGAAGCTTAATATTTTGAGCCAAGAGTAAAATCTTATGCGAAATGTAACTATTTCTAACCAAACTCTTTGATATAACACAGCAATAGCCATATTTATATGGTTTAAATGAAAATCTAAAATCCAAATAATTTTGAAATTTATTAATTCTCGGCAAATTTGCTTCTCGAGTAGTGTGTTAATTAAATATTTATGGTGCATAGATAAAACCATGTTAAGGGTAAAAAAGGGTTATTAAAATAATCTTTAAGTGGTCTCGATTAGTTTAATCCCATCCCCCGCTAAAAGGTTGGGGCAACGTTTGCCAAAATAGTACAACAAAAATGACGAATTGTTTAACTTCGCAAATGAGACAGCATAAATCATCAATATTAACCAGCCATTTTGAAAAGATATTAACATTCAAATTTTGGTCTTTTGAATTAGACGCAAAGCTAAAGCTCTGTCGCTTGGCCTTAACAATTACTTAATTTAGTAAATTTCTATTAAAATTATTGTTGTCGGGGCACGGAGGTTTGCATTCTAATAGGTCTGCTCTAGCAAAGTTTTAAGTTCAGACGGTTAATTTTTTTAGAGCCTACCACAGCAGGATTACATAGAAAAATCATAAAATGTCTAGTCTTTCAGTAATCCGTTAATAAACAAAACAGATGACTTACTTACCTATATGAAGTTGACCCAAAATTCTAGCCCCAAAAATTACGTATTTAAAAGGTGGCAACACTAATGCAAGTGACGTGAAAAAATGAAACTATCGGATAGAAAATATTAAGATACAACCGTTAAAAATAGTCTATTTTATATATACCAAACCAATAATTATTCTGCCAACGAAAGAAAAAACCGCCATGTTTTAATATCAGCCCAAAAATAAATCTGTCGTGATACTATCATAAAAGAAAAATGTTACTCTCAACCCAAAAAAGTAAAATAAAACAAAATATGTAGTTGATTATAATTCTGTATCGGATTAATTCGAGTATGGCCCTGAATATGAATAGCTTTTAGATTATAAGATACATCAGAGCATTATACGGCATAAACATTTATTGGGGAATCGGGGGATTAAGGGCTCCCCATAGTCATTATTCCGATGATAGTACCATTCAACGAAATATATAGTTGATTATAATTCTGTATCGGATTAATTCAGGGGCCATACTCGAATTAATCCGATACAGAACTATAATCAACTTCATATTTTGTTTTATTTTACTTTTTTGGGTTGAGAGTAATATTTTTCTTTTATGATAGTATCACGACAGATTTATTTTTGGGCTGACATTAATTAAAACATGGCGGGTTTTTCTTTCGTTGGCAGAATAATTATTGGTTTGGTCTATTTAAAATAGAGTATTTTTTAACATTTTTTGGCTGTCACTTGCCTATAGTCTTAGGTTTAGGTTTCAGTGGTTGCTTACTGCACACTTAGGCCAATTTTTAGGCCCATTGTGATACCACTCATTCATTCCACATCATTAACCCACCTCACCTACTCACACAACTACAGTATACCACCTGCACATTGCAAGCTCCATGTCAACCAGTACATTGACATGGAAGGTGGGTCGGCGCGTGATACGGAATTCTGCACTCCATCAGAGGGTCTTAGTTGTATTTATTAGCATCACCGATCGTAATCGATGATGAAAATTCGATTTGCATCTAGCCTCTGATGGGATTCGAACCCAGCACCTCCCGGTCCAAGTGCCGAAGCTTTAACCACTGCACCACTTGTCCGGTTGCCTATAGTCAAATTCTGTATATTTTAGTATTGCCATAGATTTTTTTTGTTTTAGAATTTGGGCCAACTTCATGTGCATCTAAAATCTATAATGAAAAACACATTTGTTTTTTCGGCTGACATCATTAAAATGTCGTGATATACGATTTTTTTTGGGCTGACAGTTCATACGTGACAGAAATTATAGTTTTCGTGTTGCCAGCGCGTTTTTTTGGGCTGACATTTGGGCCAACTTCACATACATGATTAACTTGACGTCATTCTGTCCATCCCAAAGTTTTAGATCTATAACATAACGCAATAAAAAGGTTTAATTACTAAACGAGCAATACAGGTCTGCAACAGCAAGCGTAGCTAAGTAGCGAAAAAGTAGTTTAATTCCTTAAATAAAACCGAGCCCTATCATGATTGACAGAGTTTTAAACCATCAGAGGCACTCAACAGTTAAAATCCCAGCTTGCAAACAAAAACTTGTGGATCGTTAACGATTATTTTTAAAACGAGGTAGTTGGTTATTCATGGATTACATTCAAATAAACCCGTTTCGAAATTACGATAGATTTACAAGAACTTTTTGCAAGAATGCATTAATTAAAATTGTGACTTGGGTCCTACAGAATGCTATTTTTGTGTGAGTACTATCAAATTTAATTCCGTTTACCTTGAAATTTGCTTGTAAAGTTGCTGAAATTTTGGTATTACCGATAAATGTATAGAAAGTACTTTCAAGCTGAATCCAGTACTCTGATCCTCATCAATTTAGTACTTTTGATTTCTTGCCAATATCATCCCTGATACTCATACTTATTTAACTTAAAACTGAAGAGAAAAACATATTTGATCCTTTTTAGTATAAAAATAGTTTTGTAAAAAAACATAAATTAGTATGCTTTGCAGTACAGAAAGCTTTTAAAATTTAAAATTTTATGTCTTTATCTTTTCTATTACTTTTGTGGGGAAGTAAGGAATAGCAATCTTTTTGGTAAAATATTTTGATTTAGTTTTAGTAATTTCGACTTAAAAATTTAATTATCAGTTGCCGATCATTTGAAAAGGTTCTGCAGTGAATTAAGAGGTAAGTTTTTGTGTCTACACAATTTATGTAGTTTTTGTTAATAATTAGCGCCACTTCTTTTTAAACATTTATTTACTCTTACACGCTACAGGAACACGGATGAAAATTGCCTTTTGTTTGAAAATGTACGGGTAAATAAATAATAATAATTTATGTATTTGATAATATATTCTTAAAAACGTTTAATTTATTTAGACCAAAAACAAGAGAGATGGAGCTAAACCACGAGTAAGTAACATGGAATGTAATCGGCTTGATACTTCCTTCTCCCAACATTTAGGAACCTGCTAGGATCTTCATGAATCCGAATCTTATTATATGCGGATAGGTTATAATCTACGTAATTTCCATAAACTGTATATATATATGTACACTGCCAATATTTTAAATAAAAAACTATGTTTTATTATCAAAATTTTTACTTTTTTACTCAAATTTCACTTAAAAAACGTTGAATTTGGTTTGGAAAAAGAATAAAAGTTTTCTCTGAATTGTTTAAAATCTGGTAGAAGAGCAAATTTAGCAATTTTCAAAAAGCATACTCTATTTTATAATTGTGTGCTTTTGACACTCGGCTAAAAAATAAAATTTTTTACTGTCCGATAGATGAATTTAAATCTTTTGGACAAAAATAAAATTTGTTAAAATTAGGAAAAAATTATTTTAATTTTGAAAGTTTAAATCTTATTTATTTGGGAAGTATACAGCCTTATTGTGGTTGTCGTGTCGATTTATAAACGAAACGACAAAGTCGTGTCGCGAGGTTTTTATTTTGTATTGTGTAACAAAAACGAAACGACTTATTAGTATTACCACATAAAAACGAGAACATTTCGTATTTTTGTGAATTTTTTCGCTTAAATTAGCTATTGTGAACAGTAATAAATTATAATCTGTCAAAATAACTATCAATATCAATAAAACAAATAAAAATAAAATATTATAATTAAATATTTAGTAATAAATATAATAAAATAAATTGTGCAAAGGAAAATGAATTCAGTTGATTTATTCTTCGAAGACGACAAACAAGCAATTATAGAATTGGCACGGAGAAGAAAAATTTTGAGAGATTCATCGAATCCTCTTGAGTTGGACGATTTTACGTAAGTTTAAAACATGTTTGTTTTCTAATATTTACGGTATTTTTCATTTCATTTTCTTAATTTATTTTAAGTTTTATAACATATTTTCGACTATCAAAAGTGGCATTTATGTATGTATTAGAAGATGTGGAACCGCATCTAAAAAATCAAATACGATTATCCTCAATTCCCAATATTTTAAAATTGGCATCTGTGCTAAGGTGTTTCGCGGAGGGTAGTTACCAGAGAGGTACAAGCAACGATTTTTTTATCGGCATGGCACAACCAACATTTTCTTTGGTCCTCACCGAGATCTTAAATGCATTAGAAACCATTTTATGTAGTAAATGGATTATTTTTAAAATGAGTGAGAATGAGAAACGCAATTGCAAAAAATTTTTTTATAATCAATGCAAAATCCCAGGCGTCATTGGGTGTGTGGATGGCACGCACGTAAAGATTATCAAGCCAAAAGAAGAAGTACAGCATTTGTATTATAATAGAAAAGGATTTTTCAGTATTAATGTGTTGATAGTAAGTGTTAAAATAAAACTTCAAATGCATGTGATTACTAACATGAGTTTATTTTTTAGGTGTGTGATCATCAAATGAAAATTAGATATATAAATGGAAAACATCCAGGTTCTTCCCATGACGCTATGGTTTGGGATTTATCAAAACTGAAAAATCAACTGATGCTAGCCTACAATAATGGTGAGAAGAACTTGTGGTTGCTGGGTATTTAAAGATCAATCGGTAATTACTTTTTCTTATTATAATCATTCAAATTTATTTTAACAGGAGACGCTGGATATAAGTTGCAGCCGGTACTGATGACACCATTCCGAGCTCCAGAATCGGGATCGCCTCAGAATCGGTATAACGAGTACCATTCAGTAGGAAGAAATATCGTGGAGAGGACGTTTGGTGTGTGGAAAAATAGATTCCGATGTGTTCTCGGTGCGCGTCAACTGCATTACAAGCCCGAAAAAGTCACTCAAATTATAAATGTTTGTGCTGCATTGCATAATATTTGCATCCACTATAGAGTGCAAGAGCCAAGTAAATATAATGAACCTGCAGCAGACATACACCTAGTTGAGTTGGACGAGGACACTGGCGAGGATATAGGGTATAACGAAGCAACTATTATACGGAATAAAATAGTAAACTCTTTATTATAGGAATTCTGATCTTATCATCCTTTTTAAAATAATCAAAATAATTATATTTAATAAAAATTGGTCATAAAATTAATTACAGCTTTTCTTTTTCAAATAAACATCACAATTTCAATTAATTTATTGCATATCACAAATTCAATCATTTTAGGTACTTGGTAATTTTGTGTAAATATATATATTCTTTAATAGTAAGGCCCTTATTCTACCTGCCGGATTTCCAACTCCTGCCTTTTCAATTCCAGTAATTGCTGCTTTATCTTTAATTTATCAATCCTAAACTTTTGTTTTGATTTGAGATCTTCTTTGTAAAGTCTCAGGGTTTCTTCTTGAATTTCAGTAGCCCTCTGTTGACTTTTTAACCTATCCTTTTCCACGTAATATAATTTTTTTTGTGTAGGCCAAATTCTCTTTTAAGTATCCGTTCGTGTCAGTAAATCCACTTTGAACACTTTTATATAAATTATCTTGGATTTTCGTTTGATTATCCAATAGTCTAAAACGTTTTGAATTTAAATCAACTGGCATTTTTTTTCTTTTAATTCTATCATTTGAAACATTTTGAAGCGGCTCTACGACAGTTTCTCGTTCCGGTTCTTCTTCTGAGAAATAAGGCAACTCAAATATCTCGTTTTGAAGTTCCTCAGTAACTTGTAGGGCCCCAGTCATCGATGTCATCGACTAAAAGATGGCGGATTTACGACAAACGTCGTGTCGTAAACGACATTCACAATGCAAATTATCGCAGTCGTTTTGAAATTTACGTCGACAAGACAACCACAATAAGGCTCATAATTTTCATCCTTAGAAAAGGATGGACTTATAGTTATTCTGCAGAAGGATAGGAAAATAATGGATATCATCCTTTTATTTTTAACCGAGTAATCAAAAATTTTGTTTTACTAGAAATATCAACACATGGTATGAATATTTGAAAATGATTTCGGGCATATGCGCACCGCGACTGTTCGCGACGAAACGCATTCTGGATGTCCAATTTTGGGCTACTTTTTCGAGCACTGCTGGCCGTATGTCACGAATAACACGAACAATGCTGGCCTCCGAGGCGTCAGTTGTTGCTGGTTTATCAGCATAAACCAGTGACTTCACGTAGCTCTACAGGAAATAATCGGGAGGTGTCAAATCGTACGACCTTGGAGGCCAATTGACAGGTTTATTTCTCGAAATTAACTAATCGACAAATTTTGGTTTTAATAAGTCGATGGTTGTGGTAAACCACATCTCGTCCGGAACAATGTCATCCATATTTTCAAACAAAAAATCATTGATCATGGTGCGGTAACTATCTCCATTGACCGTAACGCGATCCCCGGCCTGATTTTCAAAGTAAACTTTAATAATTTCGTAGCGTTGTTCAAGCGTGAGTTTATTCATGATGATTTGCCAGAACATACTGAGATCTGACAGAGTATATTTTCCATAAAAATTTAATTTTTTGCCATTTCAAATTCTATCGGGCTTAAAAAACACCCATTACATATAAATGGATTCTGAGCTTTCTTCTATTTTACTTTTATAGATATTCATCGGCTTCAACAATCAGATACAATTGAACTTTTGAAGAAATCGCTGGTATAGTTGTTTCTGCCAGATTGCGCTAGAGAGAGTACATTATTTTTAATAATTTTGATAGTGTATAGATAATATCTCGCGCTGGGCGCATATTTCTGTCACTCTACTCCACAAAATTAGAAGTTTCTCTTAATCCTATGCTTGCTCTACTTATCATCAACGAATTTGATAACTAAATGTAACATTTCGTCTTCACCTAATTAAGTTTTTTTTGGCAATACGAAAACTCTCATAAAATCCAATTTATGGAACCCAGATCGGAAAAATAAATTTTACAATCAAAATATAATTGAAGGTATTCCAACCAAAAATAAAATGTTAAATTTCCTTTAACCGAGAAGAATCGAATCAAAGAATGCAATTACGTATTGTTCCCCACAAAAATAATAATTGATGATGATCATCGCATATTATAACGTCTTCTGCTCGAATAATGGGAAAGCGAGCAAAATGATAATAAAACACAGTCTTTTATAATTCAGAATTCACCGTAAAATCTTTGGTATTTTTAACGATCTGATTTTTTTGTTTTATTATTTGGTTCTGTTTTGGGAAAGTAAGTACACAGCCGTATCATTTCAGATAAATCCAAATTTTTACTGTTTTCGGGCAATTATACGCAATCTTTCGTTATATCATTATGCGTTGTAAATGTAATGCATATGCGAAGATGGGCCTATGACGAACCGCTGCTTATACCTTTATTACCATAATAATAAAGATAAGTTTATAAATCTCTATATATTTTCGGAATAATGCCTGCTGTCAACAAATTTGCATATTCATGTGCAGGCCAATTATGTCCAATCAAACTTTCATCAATATTATAATGTCCCCAATGCAGAACAAACCCTTTTCTTATCTAAGTTAAATCTTATTAAGTAATTTATGTGTACATCAAAAAGCATTTTACGTGATCAAAATTTTTAATAAACTATAAAGTCATCATCATCATCATCAATATAAATGAGATGATCGTAATCACTGTAATTATGTTTTTTTTTGTATGTACTCGTATACAAAACTAAAGCTTGATTAGGCGCACATTTTTAAGAAATTATTTGTTGATTCGATATACGATATCGAAAAGAATTCGTTTACCGTTAAATATTATAATTGACAAGTGGATCGATTGTTTTCAGTAATGATATATCGATGCTCCGATGCCCGATATTGAACGGTAGAGAAAGATTATTATTAAAAACTTTTATTTGTTTTGATTTACGAGCAGGAGCTTTCCAAACGAAAACCCAATAAACGCTTTTAGCCATAATTCGAATTCTCTATATAATAATAGATGGTAACCTTTTAATATTTAAATTTTGTTGTACAAGTTGATTGATTGAGAATTCAAAGCCCTATGAATTACCTTTATATATTTGTACAGATACCAAAGTGGCTTTAAGGCGATAAAACAATATATTTTTACAATTAAATTATAATTTCGATTCAGAATTTATATGAACGATTATTTCCTGGTTCACTTGACCCAATTTTTAAATACCGATGGTGTACAAACGTATCTCTTCCACTTGTCACTTTATCTCTTTACGATCTGTAAATACACACAAAAGCGCTTTTATCACTGTTGAAATCATTTCATCTTCAAAATCCAATATCTCGTTGACCAAATATTTAAAACTCATTTAATTAAATAACCATGACTTTATATTATTTCGTTCGCTTTATGAATGAAATGGTCCATAAAACAAGGAAAATGACTCATCCAATTAAATAACTTCTTTCAATATGCATATAACGTATACATGTACGGCACAAATATAAATAAGAAATTTAATTAAAATTACTTATCACATCTTTAACATTTCGAATCAAAATATGTACAAAAATATCGTGCAATTCCATTTTTGTACAAACACACAAAAGTGCTCGTACACATAGACGTATGGTTTGGTTGTAAAATCACTAAAATTCCGAGTCAAGATTATCGATTTTCTATGAAATACAAAACTAAACTTTTCGATGCTTCGAGTATATAAAAATACAATCAAGGTTTTAAGATCCAACGAAGCTGTAATCGAAGCGTGCTTTTTGGTATTTTGTGAACTAATAATTTTGTTTTGACCTCACGCGTCAACATTAATTTTTTTTTAACGAATTAAAATTTATCCACTGTGACTCGTGCGCGAGTGCTCTCTTTGTCTCCCTATAGTGTACCAACTCCTAAATAAATAGGTCGTCATCTTGTGCATCTATATACTTGTGGACTAGAAATTTTTAAAGCTATTGTTACGAATTTGCCCTGTCAAACCCGATTTCTTTCACTGAATTGTGAATACAGTGAAAAAATTGGCGATTTATAACAATAGGAGACATTCGTTCTTCAAATTAATTTTAATTTCTCTATACATAGTCTCCCAAGGCCTTACAAGGATATATACTTCTCCCAGCGGTGACGAGATGGAAAGTCAACCTGTCGAAATAGTACTCGACGTCTTTATTGCAAAATAGTTCTCTTTCCTCATAGTGAAACTTTTAGCTTAGGAACAAAACAAAGTAACCAACTCGGCGACGAACAACTCGGCGACGGCTAACTAAGCGAGGACAGGAAAAAAATTGAAAAAAATCAAAAATGGAGATAAAAATTGACTAATTGCGGGATTGCTGATTTTGCCGCCACAAAGTGTAAATAAAAAATGGTGCAGGTACATCTTCTAGGTGTGCATTTTTAGTTTGTCTGTGCTTAATTAAAAATAATGCTTTATGGAATAGATATAATATTAGCATACGAGTGCAATAAATCCTTGTTGCATAATCAGATTGTAAATACGAGGGCGGAGTGAAAAGTCTGGTAAAAATGAAACAAGAAATAATGTTTTCGCCAAACGATTTCTCTAACCCTTCAAAATAGGCGTTTGTTGTGTCGATGATCTCCTCATTAGAGCCGAATCACTTTCTGCCGAGCCATTTCGTCAAGTTCGGAAACAGGAAATAGTCGCAAGGGGCTAATTCTAGAGAATATGGCGGATGTGGAAGAAAATCCGAAGCGTAATTCATTGATTTTTGCAATGGCAACTACACACAACGGACCTGTGCATTGCCTTGATGGAAGAGAACTTTTTCTTCGCCAAAAGCGGTCGTTTTTCTTTCAAAACGTCGTTGAAACGGATCAACATGTTGCAGTAATATTCGCCATTGACTGTTCTCCCCTTTTGAAGGTAATCGATGTAGATTATGCCGCGTGCATCCCAAAAAACTGCGACCATGACCTTGTTGGCCGATAAAACCGTCTTAGCCTTCTTCGGTGCAGATTCGGCAGTAGAAATACACTGTTTAGACTGTTATTTGGTCTCCGGTGTATGGTGATGGATCTATGTTTCATTCACAGTTACGAAACTATGCAAAAATTACTTTTTATTTCGCTTGAACATCACCAAACGATTTCGAATCGAATCAAATGAAAGATCTTAATGATGATCGCACCTGGAAAAAATTTCAGATCAATTTTCATGTGGGGAGTCCGGGAAAACTCGATCGAATATATCGCACACACAAAATTTGAAAATGTCTAAATATTGATCGTTGAAAGTGTCATGGTTGGAAATAGATTCAAACGGAAGATCTTAATGATGCTCACACCTGGAAAATTTTCAGGTTTAATTTTTATGTGGAAAGTCCGGGTAAACTAGATTGAATATATCGCACACACAAAATTTAAAAATTTCTAATTATCGACTGTTTTTTTATCCCACAAGAAATTTGACTTGAAACTTTTCCAGGTTTGAGCATCATTAAGACCTTTCATTTTAATATATTTCCAACCATGACACTTTAAATGGCCAATTTTTAGAAATTTTTAAATTTTGTATTCATGCTGTATATTTATTTGGAATTTCCCAATAGTAAAATTAATTTTTCCGAACAACTAAAATGCTATTGAAAATATTGTTTAGTGTTTTATTTTTTTTAATATCTGTCCCCAGGAGGGCCAACGTATTGGCCAACGGATGTAGGAAAAATACCAGATCTACTGGATTTTTTCATTATAAAAGGAATTCCTCTAAGTTACACTAGAGTCAAAGGAATTAACCACCTAACATCTGACCACATTCATGTACTGCTGTCAGTAAGTGCTACAGTAATAAAGAAACAGAAAAAGCAAAACCTTACTAATAGATTCATGGATTGGGACATCTTCAGAGAAAAATTGGAAGAGCTGGTTGAATTAAAAGTTAGTATTAAAAGCAATGAAGAATTGGAACAACAAACAAACAATTTTATTGAATACACTCGAATGGCTGCCAGACTAGCTACTCCTGAATCAAAGGACAAAGCGGAGATTGAAGTCAAATACCCGGCTGAAATCAGGGAACAAATCAAGGCAAGAAGAAGGGCGAGGAGAATATGGCACCTCACCAGAAATCCCGCTGCAAGTAACAAAGTCAATAGACTAATCAAAAATTTCAAACAGAATTGCCTCGATAACTACTTAAGCGGGCTAGGTCCAGAAATGGATAAAGACTACTCGTTATGGAAAGCAACCAGAAGATTTAAACGACCTGTAGTTCGAGTACCACCTTTAAGGAATGCTCGAGGCAGTTGGGTTCGACAAGACAAAGAAAAAGCAGAACTGTTTGCTCAACACCTAGCAGCAGTGTTTCAACCCCATGACATTCAATCCAACATTGATGTAACACCTGTTTATCAACCAAATCAGGACTTTAAAAGGGTCACGCCAATGGAAATTGCTAAAGAAATCGACAAAAATCTTAATCATAAAAAAGCACCAGGAATTGATGAAATATCACCGGGTCTATTCAAGGAACTTCTACGCAAAGCAATTATCTTGATCACATACTTATTTAATGCCTGTATGAGATTGAAGTATGTATCCAAATGCTTCAAAATGGCCCAAATAATTATGCTAAAGAAACCAGGTAAACCAGATGAAGAAGTAACATCATACAGACCAATCTCACTGCTTCCGACCTTATCAAAGCTGTTCGAGAAACTGCTACTAAAACGTATAAAGCCAATGGTAAACGTTCCTTATTTCCAATTTGGATTCAGGAATAACCACTCCACCATAGATCAAGTCCATCGAATAACTGCGGTAATAGAGCAAGCGTTAGAAGAAAAGAAATATTGGACCGCCGTATTTCTGGATGTATCCCAGGCCTTTGATACGGTTTGGCATGAGGGATTGACATTCAAAATGAGCAAAATTCTACCACAAAACTATTGCCAGCTGCTTCAATCATACCTCTCTCATCGCCAATTCAGAGTCATTCATGAAGAAACATGTTCTGACTTTTATCCAGCGATTGCGGGAGTTCCGCAGGGAAGCGTATTGGGTCCCCTCCTCTACCTTCTTTATACTGCGGACATACCTACAACGAATAAAACATTCATTGGCACGTTCGCTGACGACACTGTAATTATGTCAGTGGACGAATCTCAACCAAGAGCAGTGGAAAATCTTCAACGAGCAATGGACAACGTTACTAAATGGACAATTGACTGGAAAATCGCACTGAATGAGCTCAAATCAATATATGTGACATTTATGCTCCGACATAAAAATAACACTCTTCATATACACCTCAAAGGAGTGCAAGTGCCGCAGGTTTAATCGGCAAAATACCTTGGTCTACATTTAGATTCCAGGCTCAACTGGAAACATCACGTGAGACAAAAAGCTGAACAGATACGATTGAAACAACGTCAAATGTACTGGTTAATTGGACATCATTCCAAAATGAACCTGTATTGCAAAAGACTGGTATACGAGACTATCTTCCAACCAATATGGATGTATGGTGCGCAGCTATGGGGTTGTACACATAAATCCAATAGAGACATTATACAACGAAGCCAAAATAAATTTCTTCGAATGGTCACCAACGCCTACCGATTTGTGACTAACAAGGAAATCCACAATGATTTAGAAATACAATAGATAGACGACGTTATCCGCGAATGTGCCATAAAACATGAGAAGAGACTTCTTACCCACACCAATCTTGAGGCCGTACAATTACTGGACAGTACAAACGAAGTAAGGCGGCTCTAACGAATCAAACCACATGAGCTAACCGTATGAAAATTATAAACCAAGGGAACTGGACACTGGTCACAAGTTTATGCTTATCTCATAAGTACTAATGTCAACCTTACTAATGAATTAATAATGTTTAAGATTGTAGTAGCCATATCAATAAAGTTGTTAAAAAAAAAAAAAAAATTTTTACGGTTTCAGATGAATTTTTTTTTGTCGTGGAAACAAATATTTTGGTATAAGAAAACACAAATATCATTATGGCCTTTCATTTGATTTGATTTTCAACCATGACACTTTAAACGGTCAATATTTTCAAATTTTCAAATTTTGTGTGTGCGATATATTCAATCAAGTTTTTCCGACCTAGCGGGAGGATTGAGCTTAATTCTGATTTTTTATTTAAATATATTTCGAATCATGACACTTTGAACTGTTAATATTTAAAAAATTTCAAATGTTGTGTGTGCGATATATTCAATCGAGTTTTCCCGAACTCCCCACATGAAAATGGACCAGAAATGTTTGCCAAGTGTGACCATCATTAAGATCTTTCAATTGAATCTATTTCCAATAATGACACTTTAAACGGACAATATTTAGAAATTTTAAAACTTTGTGTCTGCGATATATTTCCGGTTTCTGCAACAATTTTTAAAATTTGTATTCATGGTTTATATTTATTTGTAATTTGCTAATTGTAAAATGAATTTTGAGGAACAACTAAAATTCTATTAAAAATATTATTTAGTGTTTTATTTTTAACGGTGAAACCGTGAAAAAAAATCGAATTTTTTTTTTGTGGAAAATAAGTATTTTTGGTATAAAAAGCACTTTCGGCTGAAAAATGTCGGCTGAGAAATGTCGGTTGAGAAATGTCGGTTGAGAATTGTTGGCTGAAAAATATCCGCTGAAGCTATTAATATTTGACGAAACATATTACAGTTCTGGCTGATATAGCAAAGACACGATCTGCATTATCGATTTTTTTACTTTCGGCTAACTTTAACAGGGTGTGCAATACATAATTTTGCAAACACAACACATAAATTAAATTTAATGTTCATTAATTATAACAATCAGAACCCATAACGCCGAGGTGAAATACACTTGCATGTATTTCGCTAATCATAATTTACGATTTTTTATATGAAAAATACTGAGGAAATGATGATCTTCATGTTTTGTCTGCGATGTATACATCAAATACCAATAACAATAATAATAAAAATTATTTTTTACTGTTTTTCAAAATGGGGAAAACGTATACTCGCTACCCGTACCACATTTAAGATTTTCCAATGCGATAAGAAAATTGGATTATAAAATTTTATTTATGGTACATCGCGAATAAAACATGAATTTTTACACACAAGCAGCGTGCATAAAAGCAACAGGTTGGCTCTATATAACATTGTGGTACGTAGAGATGCTGTTCAATACAATATTGGCGTACATTCTGTTTGAGATTTCAATTAATCCACATGGTTGTTGTACATGCACAAAACCCATAAAAAACAGAAGAAAAACTTGGTAAAAACTCGTTGCACCGATTACAGTACATCGCATAAAAATTAAAGTGTTTATCATTGTGCTCGGCATTCGATCTGATAACGAAACCTAATTGATTTTTCGGTATATACGCGGGATACATATTTTTTAAATTGTCTACATATAAAGTGGTAATTTATTTTTAATTAAACATAAAAATCAGTTTTTAATGAGATCGAAAAAAAAGTTTTATGCGCACTGATCAAAGATTACACAGAATTGGAATATAATTTCGGCAATTGATTTTGGCCGGTGATCCTCGACGGTGTAATAAAATCGTTGTAATTAAACTTTCACTATATAATACGCGGCTGTATAAAAAAATCTGGAGACGAGTGGATAAATTTTTTATAGCTACGAATATTTAACGTAATTCAATAAATTATCACATTAATTTGAATTAAGATGATGGCGTATATTGTACTCGAGCAAACATAAGACCGATGTATGTTAAATTTGTAATGCTTTAAAATTTAATTTGATGTTTATTATGATGTTTTAGCCTGAAGCGAATCATCTTCATTATTGGTGTGATACCAGACCTTGTTTTTATTATTTATACTAGTGTTTTGCCAGTAGACTGTAGTTATAAATGTGGCCGGTTATTAAAGGCAAAATGAAGTGTCTTGATGCAATATTTGTTTTAATGCGGTGGTTCATTGTATTTTGTTGACCAAGATCAAAATACTGGATATATATTTAAGCCCGAGTTTAAAAATACCATATGTACGGAGATGAGCTTTCGAAATAATCTGTCGCCAATCCGTCGCTGTTCTATTGATCGACAAATTAATAAAATGAAAGTATCACACACCATAATTGGTTACGAACATATTTATAATTAAACATTTGTAACCAGCATAATATTTAACACTTATAAAAGAGTTTTGCAACATAAAATACAATAGTCTAAATTAAACATTCTTGCACTTAAATCAAACTACAACTATATGCGCGACATTTAATTTATTCAATTATACACAAACTAACAAAACCAAAGAAAATAATTGGAAACGTAATTTTCAATTTCAAATAGTGGTACTTTTGCTGTCATTTGGATTCCTATATATACATACGAGTATTATCAATTGAATTATGTTTTACTCGACATATAAAATATTCAGTCGGACAGTACATAGATATCGATACAAAATCGAGATAACGCGCATCGTGTAGTAAGATCTTTTGTATATATCACACTGGTGAACCGCACGATCTAGTGCGCGAAATGAAAATAAAACCGTTTATTGTGCACACATGAAAATGTCAAATCAAATTTAAGAAAGCAGAAAAAGAAAATTCCATGTTTGGCTCGAACAAGGATAGCTGTAGCGCGCACAAAAGATAAATTATTACACTGCGCTGTTGTCCACAAAAGTGACAGAAGTGATGTATCAACAGCGAGCGCACACATCGATACCTACACACTTACACATTTTCCGATTACTTAGTGCGGTGAATTCAAACGACGCGCGAATTATTTACACTCGATGTCTCGTGCATTCCCGGCTCGTTTAGCACATAAAAATGAAAATTAGTCGATAAATTATATTCAATCAATCAGGTTGATGACAATATTAACACCATACGCGCTGTTTGAGGTGTGTACAGTTAAATTTGTATAGAATTGTTCAATTCACAGAATTGATTGATTGAATTGGTATATATAAAACGTCAGCGTATAGAAATAATCGAACATTTAAAAATCAGATAATTAAATTGTATTTACACTCTTAAGGGATTTCATATGTTGCTACTGCTGCTGTAGTTACAACGAACATTAAAATAATATGACAGGTTGCAGTTTTAAAAAAGTGTGACACCATAACCAGTGCCATTCACGCGATAAAAAAGCTACTGGAATTTTTTTTTAACCGCTAGGATTTGGACCGAGGCGCTCAAATTTAAAACTATCGCCTAATCGATTAGTATTTAATTGAGAGTGGTTTACGGGCCTAAACAAATATTTACAGTTTGATCGCAAAGTGCGATACATGCACCCAAATGCAATGCGTGGGAAGTATTTTGGTACTATCTTTTAGCTAGAGCAATATTTGATTGATTGATTGATTGATTGTGATAGCGCTAGTCGGGCAGCTGATTCCCATAGTCCGCCCATATGAGGAGCACCAGGTGGGTTGAACTTGAACTGGATTTTCTCGTCCATCAAATTTTGCATTTGTTTCAGAAAATTGACAGCACCAACGAAATTAGTCCCGTTGTCACAGAAGATGGTGTGGCACAATCCACATCTGCCAACAAAGCGTTTTAATGCCGCCAGAAATGCCTTGGTGGTTAGTTGCAGGCATAGTTCCAACTGCATGGCTCGAGTTGCAATACACACAAAAACACACAAATATGCTTTGGTCTGTGGACTGGATCCTCTTTTGCGGATGGTGTGCACTCTGAATGGACCTCTGAATCTATACCAACACCGGCAAATGGAGCAGATATATTCACACGTTCCATTGGCAAGTCTCTCACGATTTGTCTCTCCAAACGTGGACGTTGTTTGGATGAGAACGACATCCATGCTGGCACACCAGCATCGGAGGCAACTACAAGATGCCACCTAAAATACCTTCTTTCTGGAATCAACAACCGGTGGTATGGTTCATCCTCGTCGAACATCAATTCGGAATCCACCAAATTATTGACGACGATGAACGATACGCATACTGACGGTTCAACTCATAACGGACATTTTTAGAAACCCGCAGCCAGGCACGAAATACAAAAAGCTGAAATCCGCGTTGACCAACCAATCAAAAATAACGGTCGCCGACAATATCTGGATTTACGCTCCATCCAGAGCACCCAAAGCAATTGCTGCTGTCAACCAGCCACCTACAAGCAAGGCAACTGCTGACGGTGAATCAGCCCTTGCTTCAATGCAAAGACAACTGAACAAGACGCAACAACAACTGGCCGATCTACAGCGAACACTGGTCAATATGAACATTGGTTCACGTGGAAGATCGCCAAGCAACAGGCCGAATTTCAATTACCGACACAGATCAAGATCTCAATCTGGACTCTGCAACTACTACCATCGTTTCGGCTCACGCGCCCGCAACTGTAATAAGCCGTGAAGTTTCCGACCGGTAGCTCATGGAGAAGCTACTTCCAAACATTGTCTTCGGAAAACCACTAAATCCTGTTGTCTCTATATGGCAAACAGTGGGATTGGTTCATCTCGTCTTCTTTTCATCAAAGATCACGAAAATCACTTGCAATTTCTGATCGATTCGAGGGCTGAATTATCTGTGATACCCGTAAACAAGTTTCCCCGACATGCTAAAGAGACCGTTTGCATTCTTACCGCAGCAAACGGGTCCCCAATTTCCACTTACGGCACAATTGAAAGTTAATCTCGGTTTCAGGCATTCGTTCACACATCCCTTCATCGTCGCGGCAATAGACAGGCCTATTATAGGTGCTGACTTTCTATCCAAGTATGATCTCGTAGTCGATTTGAAGAACAGAAGACTCTCCGATTCATTTACTACCCTCACTGTGAGCGCAATCATCGCCCAAGTTGATACGCCATCACCAAAACATTTCAGCGTTAACAACGATTACGGCGCTCTTTTAAAGAAATACCCCTCGCTCACTGAGGCTCCGAATTACGATCTCCCAGCGAAGCATAACGTAGTCCACTACATTGTCACGAAAGGTAGGTTACCTTGTGCTAAACCGCGACAACTCGAAGCAACGAAACTAAAAGTCACCAGTCCCCCCACTTGGTGAGGTGACACCCACTAAATCACCAGTTTCCCCACTTGTGGAGACTATCGACAGTTAAACACTGTCACTGTCCCAGATAGATATCCTATCCCCCACATACAAAGTTTCTCATAGAAACTCCTCGGTGCCACTATTTTCTCGAAAATAGATTTGGTTAGGGCATATCATCAAATTACAAAACAGCGATTACTACTCCTTTTGGGCTTTTTGAGTTCACCCGAATGCCATATGGTCTTCGTAACTCTACCAGACATTCCAGCAATTCCTTAACGAAGTGTTAAAAGGGTTGGACTTCGTATACTCTTATATCGACGATATCCTCGTTGCGAGCAGGTCCGAGATGGAACACAGTGAACATCTCGAGTAAGTATTTAAACGTCTTTCCGCATATGGAATTAATATTAAAGCTTCGAAATGTATTTTCGGCATGAAGTCACTCGACTTCTTGAGCCACATAATTTCGAAAGAGGGCATCCTCCGGTCGAAAGACAGAGTTGATATCATTTCAAACTGTTATCGCATATTCACAGGCATTTGGCCACCTTACTCAAAAAAGAGAAAACCAGAAGAAACTTCTCTTGGCCCGAAGATTGCACAGAAGCATTCGAAACGGTCAAGCGTTATCTTGCCGCTGTCACTCTTTTGGCACATCCGTTGAACGACACGCAGTTCAACATAACTACCGACGCTTCCAATGTAGCAGTTGAAGCTGTCTGACAACAACGTAACAAAGGATGTTGGCAACCATTAGCGTTCTTTTCAAAGAAGCTCTCTCCTGCGGAAATTAAATACTCTACATACTTTCGATAGAGAACTTAATCAAACACTTTCGCCATTTCGTCGAAGGCCGAAATTTCTCTAAATTTACCGACCATAAACCACTTACAACAGCTATTGCGTCATATTCAAAACGTAGTCCCCGGCAATTACGACAACTCGATTGCATTGCCCAGTTCACTACCGACATCCAACACATCAAAGGTATATACAATGTGGTGAGCGACTGTTTGTCTCGTTCTGGTAAATCACTTCACACAGAATTCAGCGTCTTCTCCTTCGACACGAAGGAATTACTTGTATAGCAATAACGCGACGACGAATTGCAGAAATTTATTTCAGCACCTACGTTCCTCTTAACATGCGGCGGACAATCTTCGATAATCTGCATGGCTTATCACATCCCGGCATCCGTGCTACGTGAAAACTGATAGCTTCCGGCCAAGAATGAATACTGATACAAGCAATTGGGCTAAATCTTGTATCCCATGCCAAAAGTCCAAAGTTCACCGCTACACAAAATCAGGGGCAGGTTCGTACACATCCACATGGACCTGGTAGGTCCACTGCCCCAATCGAATGGCTATCATTATACTTTAACGATAGTCGACCGATTTACCCGTTGGCCAGAAGCTTATCCAATCCGAGAAATGACCGCTAAAACCGTAAGTAAGATCTTCTACAATGAGTATATCTGTAGATATGGTGTTCTACTCTTCATCACGACAGACAAAGGAACACAAGTCGAATCAACGTTGTTCACCGAGCTCACGAAGCTCCTAGGTTCCTATCGCATTCGGACAACTACATACAACCCGAAAGCGAAACTCCCATTGGAGTTCAGAACTTCCAACTATCCTATTGGGTATTCGAACCTCTGTCTAGGACTACCTAGAAAGCACACCATCAGAGCTAATATATGGTCAAAATATCCGGGTTCTCGGTGAATTCTTCATCAACGATCAAAATTCCAACCCAAACACAGATACTTCGGATTTCGTGAAGCAGCTTCGTACTACCATGAGAGCCTTAGTTCCTACGGATACACGACATCCAAACGAACAGGCAACGTACATTCCCAAAAATCTGGAAACCAGTTCACACGTATTCGTATTCTGGGCCGTATCCAGTAACCCGCAAATTGCGCAAATTCTTTGTTGTGGATATAGATGGAAAATCAACAGTGTTCGGAAAACGGTAAGATTTAATTTAAACCACTACGGTTTTCGATCCAGGAGGGGAGTGGTGTAACGGATCAAAATCCTTTTCACTTCATGGCACTCCTTCAGCTCGTTTTGCTGAATAGAGCTATTTCGCCACCTAAATTCCCGAAACTCATTATTAATCGATTATCGATAAATATCGAGAATTACAAATATTCGCACGGGAAAAGAAACAAGAAACGAAAAAGGACAGTGGGATTTTGGAAGTGAACGAGACACAGTCTCAGAATAAAATGTGAAAGTGCCGAACAATCATTTACACACCAACCATCTTGGTGAACATGTGTAAACAACATTTGTCCAATGCACCTTTGGAATGTTTGGCGAATCAAATTCCACGCTTCTATAATGCAATACCTTTCTTGAATCATAGCCATTAACAGTGCAGGTCCAGGATGACAATGATCATTGTGGATTTGGTATACGATACGTTGACTTATTGTTCATTTTGAAGACAATATGATGGAGTGCTTCGAGTTGTATGGTGCTAAACTATTCTTAATTCGAGCACCTACACTCATGACCTACTCTGATGGCTTTTGTTAAATACCGGCTTGTGTGGCAACAACTCTTTATACTCGTACGAGAACTCTATGCGCTGCATCTCTCTACACAATATTGCTTCTGTTTGATTAATTTCATCAACACTTAGCACGGCTGTATTAGGTTTGACAGGACTACAAGCCCGACGAACATATGAACTGACGCGAGAAATTTGCTTGTAGCTCGAACATTTTGCGAAGAGATAATACAGTGTTTTGTTTTCCCTGCCATGTTCTCCTGTCCCTTTTTTGCCATGTGTAGCTGTGTTGCTGGCAACCTTCGATGATTTCTCTCTAATATGTTCGGATACATTAAAGCTTGCCTGTACCGGCCAATAGTGCTCTGGTTGGGTTATGAAGCTTGGTTCAGTCCACCATCATAGATGGTTCCTTAATTCGTTTAACGATATGCCCCGACTCGCGCAATCCACTGGATTGAATTGCAAAGGAATATGACGCCAACAACTTCTTTTGAACAGGCTTGTGATTTTTCTATTTCTATTGGCGACAAGCATAGCCTATCTTCTTGGTTGGCTGGACAGCCAGTCCAAAACTGATGCGTATTAGTTTCAGCTTGCTTTCGTTGGTCACCGACTGTACATGATTTGCAAGAAGCTCAGCACCCAAAAGTTCTAGCCTTGGTAGGCCCACAGTTCAGCGGTGCGACTTTCGTTTCGGAACTGATTAGGCGACATGTACATTTATTGGTTCGGTTTACACGCAGAAAAACCACCGCTGAGTAGGCCATGTAGATAAGTGAATATTGCCGTTTTGATTCCATCAGCTCGGGGAAGAGGTGCTGGCGGTGATGACGGACGTTGCGCCTTGAACCTAAAATAAAAAATGGCGAAAAGTAATATCAGGATCCCTATAGTTGAGTAGGAAATCGCGTAATGATTGATGTCGTGGTGATTCATTTCTGTCGGCATTCGTTCATTTTCCTTTATTGTGTTCAGCTCTCTTTCCATATCTGTAGTGTCAGGTGCTTGCATCAATGTGAGATTTTCGGTTAGTGTTGTTCAGGTTTTTAATTGCTGACGCAATTCCTTTAAATTGATGGCTCCGTTTATCGTGTTGAATGATTTCCGAAACGATTTACTAATATCGTTAGATGCTGTACCGATAGTGATGATGCGGAGATTTTCGTCCCTTAGCGTACAACCAGCGTCTATAGACACTAACCCAGATCCCTGAAAATTGTATGAGGCGATGTTGGATCCACGGCATGATATCAACAGTGGTTGGTTTAATTTATTGACGCAACATTGCATAATCTGTCGAGCGCTGGTTTTCGCTGTAGGATTGCAACTTCGCACTGGTTTTTATTTCTCATGTGTATCCTCTAAGTTTTTTAGTATTAGAGTCAATTTTAATTCTATCAGGCTTGTTAATATTGAGCGGACCCTATCTTCGAATCTTTTTCTGTTGCTCTTTAATTAGATTATTCAACGATGTCACTGTTAGATTAGAATTGTGCTTTACCAACTTGATGTTTAGTTTGAGAGGTCCAAACATGTCACCAAACATAAGACCTACCATATCTCCCAGGCCCCGTTTTACACGCCACCGTTCCTTGTTGATTGTCAGTAGAATCTCGTTACCTGCGACCAAGTTTTTGAATTGACACTGGAGTTGTTGTAGACTTGTGCTTTCTTAAAGTCTCCCATCTCCTCCCAATAGCTCGTCATGTTATAATAAATTACTAATGTCCACTTCATAGCTACCACCTCGAGTTTAGCTGAATCCTCGTAGTATATTCCTGTTGAATGGTTAAATGGAGTGACTTTAATCTGGGCTTGCGCGAACCTTAGTAGACAGCAAGTCGAGAGCATTGCTAACATTAGATGATTTGCCTTTGCTCGTTTTTGGGGCTGCTTTCTGGTTGTATTTTGTGTTGTTGGTTGATATTGATTTTCCCTTTTGTCTGTTACCGACTGAGCAGGAATACTATTCTTGGAGTACGTGTTCACGTGGTCTTCAGACTCGTTAGTTAATGGAAGACCGCATACTTTCCTAAGATTTCTCTTCAACGTGTTGTTCTTTTATTTGAGTTAACTAACCTGACTAGTCGGCGTAGGAGTTGTTGTGCATCTTTGAGGATTACTAGTTCTCCTACCTGGAGGTTAGGTTGTCCTTGTAATCATTTTGGCCTAGGTTGTAATCGTGAGAGATAGTCCGTGCACCATTTTTTCCAAAAGCTTTGAATGAGCTTGGTCAGCAAATTCCACCTTGTAACGGTATTGATGCCTTCAATGTCAGGCTGGGCTGTTGCGATAATAACTCTTCCTATTAAAAAATGTGCCACAGTTAAAACACCATCTTGATCTGAATCGTTCCAACATGCTTCTATTTGAGCTAGAAGTGTTGCAAGCCCCTCGAAGGTTAACGCGTGAGTTCCTTCTACTTTCCGGAGATGTTATTTCATTGATTTGACTCCGGATTCCCACAAACCTAAAAAATGAGGACTTCCCGGGGCAAGAAGTGCAACTCAGTGTCCATCTGTGCCACTTTGTTTTTAATTTCACCTTCCTGGTTCACCTTCCAGGCAGGCAAAACAGCCTTTGTAATTGTTTATTTGCTTTAATGAAGTTAGTCCCGCAACCGCTGAATATTTTCAGACATATTCCTCTTCTTAAAATTAATCGCCGATATGCGGCTAAGAAAGCATCTGTTGACAAGTCGCTTACAAGGCATATAAAAACGGCAATGTACCGCTTTGTTGTTTTATTACAGCGGCCTTTCCAATTAGCATTTATTAGCCAATACGCGCTCTAAAATATGATTACGTTGCTTGAATGCCTCCATGTAGAGGTTTTAAATGAGCTTCTTTGTTGACCAACCTTGACAACTTGTGGCTTTTGGCCATTATTATTGGATGTTTTTCGTAAAAACGATAGGCGTGAATTGGTTAGTCTTCCACCTACTCATAATAGACCATTTCCATTAGTATTGAGCTGTCCTGTGGTAAATTTTGGTTTTATTTTAATTTCGTAAGTTCTATTTCAAAGGTTTGTTTCTGTGCGACGTTGATTATTACTCTTAGCGCTGTCTTGAGCTCCTCTGGGTTGAGCTGAGATGCATTTGTGGTTTAAGTCTTTGTATTTGATACAAAGCGTAGACAGTATGCAATACTACGAATGAAACGTTGTAGCGACGAGAATCGATTGAATTCAACCACTAGGTTTTCCACTGTTTTGTACTCGTAAATGTGGTTATTGACTTGTATTCTATGCTGCCATCAACATTTGTTGTTGGGTAGGTTGAACGCTTCAGCCACTGCGGCCTTGCCACCAAACCCTGCGGTTTAATAATTGCACAGGGTTTAATCCTCGTGATGCGCAGTCTGCTGGATTTTCGTTTGAAACCACGTGATACCATTGACTAGGGTTAGTGCTGGATTGTATCTCTGCTATTCTTTTGGCGACAAAAGTTGTATGAAGTTGTGGCTTTTCTTCTATCCAACCTAGAACTGCTGTTGAATCACTCCAGACAAATGTTGATAAGTTGCTGTTGATGTCTAAAGCCTGTACCACATTTTTTACCAGTTTTGAGAGAAGCAATGCAGCATTCAGTTCTAGTCTTGGCAGTGATATGGTTTTGCAGTAATTATTGTTACTTCATTGTTTCGGCATATGCTTGATACGAGGCGTCACAGAAACGTTGTAGTTCATCCAACGATGAATTCTAATATTCTCTAATTGTTGTAGTTCTAGCTTGTAAAGCTTGTTATTGTTAAATCCTCCACTGGAAAGGAGGTTCAAAAATTCCTTTCGCGCGATTATTGCTTCTGTTATTGTATTGGCTCCTGATAAGAGGTCATCTACATAGAAATCTGTATGCACAATCTTTGAACCAATTGGATATCTTGAAGCTTTATCTATGGCTAATTGTTGTAATGTTTTCGTAGCCAAATAAGTTGCAGATGCCGTACCATATGTAACAGTTTTATTATACAACTGTTCATTGGCCTATTTGGATCTGATCACCAAAGTATTCGTTGAAAATCTTGACCTTCCCTGGCTACATTGATTTGTCTGAACATTTTCTCAATGTCTGATGCGATTACATAACGATGCTTAGGCTGTTTTGTAAAGTTGGACCGACGTATATCATTTAGTTGAAAAACGTGCCTGTTGTTGTTTTGCAGGAAGCATCGCAAACTACCCTTAACTTGGTTGTTGTGCTGTCTTCTTTCATAACGGAATGATGCGGCATGTAGTAAACACAGAACTATCTGCTATTGAATCATCTTTGATCAGTTCCATGTGGTTAAGCTGGAGATACTCATTCATGAACAGTTGCAGTAAGTTGCGCAGCTTCAACTGTATTTTACAGTAAAAGTTACATTAACAACATTTGTGTGGTAGCTGACATAATAATTTGTAATTTTAGCATTATCGAAATCGCTATGGCCAGTTGATAAGCTTTAATCCCAAGAAAGTCAAGAATGGTTTTGGCTAGACGACTGGTGACAGAATGGCAGAGCACAGATAAGATAAGATAGAAGGTTAAAACCATGGACTACGTACAGAGCCATTCTTGCAAATTTTGACGAAAATATTTTATATGTTATGCAAATATTGAGCGACTCATTACTGGGCTCATTATTGGAGATTAGAAATTTTTAGTCATTCCTACAGCTTAAATATTTTACTTTCAGCAATGGCAGTAGTAATGGCTCCGAAAAGAGGTACTTATAATGTAGGGGATGTGGAAGTGGCACTCGAGAGAATTCGAGGTGGCATGCCTATCCATGCTGCGGCTAAACTATACAACATGCCGCGAGCAACTCTTAAAAACCGAATTCATCGCCGTTCTGTTAAAAGTACTATTGGGCCATCACCAATTTTAACTGAAGCGGAAGAAAACAAAATCGTTAAATGGATTTTCGAGGATCATTTTAGAGAATTTCCAAGGAGAAAGCACGAGATTCAAGGCGTCGTTATAGAATTTCTGGAAGCATGTCGACTGGAAAATGTGTTCAAAAACAATGATCCGGGAAGTAAATGGTACTATGGCTTTCGAAAGAGACACCCAGAAATTTCAATTAGAACCCCAGAAGCGGTTACCTACTCAAGTGCATGTGGATGTGAAAATGATATAAGAGGTTGGTTTCATAAAATTGAAGAATTCTCTATGGCAAAGGGGTTTGTACAATATTCTCAAGGACCCCAGTCGAGCCTTAAATAGAGACGAATCAGGGCTTTTATTGTGCCCGAAAGGTGGAACTGTTGTAGCTCCTAGAGGTGCCAATAACGTAAATGAAACGGATAATGGTCGAGACAACGAGAGCGTCACTGTTATGTTCTGGTTTTCCGCTGATGGTTTCGTAGTTCCCCCTATGATTGTATTCCATTACAAAGGAATTCCGAAAGATTTCATAGATTCGATTCCAGAGGGAATCAAATCTACGAAAACCGATGCAGATTGGATGACCTCGGAAGCCATTTTATTTTATATTAAAGGACGTGAAGTTTCCAGTTGTACTTTACGTCGACGTCCATAAGACTCACCTAACTTGTGCTCACCTCGCCCTGTGTAAATTATGTGAAGAAATTAAAATAATATTAATTTGCTTGTACCCCAATTCTACGCGGACCCTTTAACCCGCAGATGTTGCAATTTTCAAACCCATAAAATGGGGCTGTACGAAAGAAGTTCAGCTTTGGAGAAGCGCCAATTTCGCGCCTATGTGAAAAAAAGTCGTTGAAAATTATATAAAACCAGAAACGATTATAATGGATTTCGCACTTGCGGACTGTACCAATTTAATCACAATGCAATTGATTATTTCAAGTACTTTGGAAAAAACTTTACAATTACTGGCAATTAACATAATGAAAATGTCGTCGCACATGAGACGAATATCAGATCAATAAATATTTCAGAATTTCGTAGAATTCCGGGTAAACATTGGTGAGTAACTAATTTATTTTATCACGAAATAACAATTACAATTAGAATAATTTAATTTGTGTAGGGTAACGATCTTGAAAATGAAAATGGAACTGAAAATATTCCAGAACCAGAACAACAAAATGTCGCACTGTGTGATTTGGAAATAGTGCAATAAATTAGTGTTTTGAAACAGAGGAGGTGCAACAGTTTAATTCAGATGTATTTACCTAAGAAGTAAATTTGATAATGAACGTAATATTTCTAATCAATTTTATTGTCTTCTAATATAGATTACACAATCGGATATACCCCTATCCGTGTTTTAGAAAACGACAAGGATAATTCTGAAATCACTAGCTTTTTCAAAGTAATCAAAACACCAGCAATAAAAGTGTTAATTTAGCAAATTATATCTTAGTTTGTAAGACTAAGGTTTACTAGACTAGCGTATCATCTAACTAAATTACCACTGGTGTGGTTTAGTTAGATGAGAAAGTAAAACTGAATGGTTTATGGTCAATTTTATTCTACTTTTATTCATAAAATTTACGAGCTTATATACAAACTCGAGCAACAATTTGTTGCTAGTAAGCAACTCTTAAACACTTGTTGTATAAGCAGTTCTTAAACTAAATATACACTATAAACATCAACGGATATGATTATGTTACATTTTACTAGTTAGCTACATATCAACGGAAATGATTTTGATATGCCTAGACTACTGGAAATAATTGTATTGCACTTTATTAAATGATTTTCATACGTCTAGATAAAAATGGAAATTCCAAACTGTGGGAACAGTTTAAGAAATGTTGTACGTGTGCCCATGTTGATCTTCAACAAAAGGAATCAACCATACAAAACGAAGCTCCTACGTCGTCACATCAACTCCATTCCAGAAAGCTTTCGGAAAGCTGAAAAAACTTCTAGAACTTTACAAACAAAACAAAAGCTTTCTGCGTCGCGAACTCCAAAATTAATTGGCAATCAAGAAAACCAAAATTTGAATAATTTTTCTATTAAAATGCTTCACGTTGGTATGCACATATAATACATTATGTGCATTTTAATGGCCAGTTCCAATAGACATTTTTTACTAGGTATTTTAGAAAAAAACCGGGAAAAAATCTGCTGTATTGCCGAGAAAAGAAAAAACAAATATGTGATGGAATCTCATGTGCGCAACTTTTTTAATAACCCAATGGTAGAAACTGTTGACAACCACAAAAGCATAGAACAAGAAGAAGCCTACAATTCTTCTTGTAGAAATATATTGCTCATCATGTAACAGACCCCACCATTTAAAATGTTCATCATCGTTCTCTCAAGATCACATGAAAATATTTATTTGTACGAAGTGCACAGGAATCTGAAACTTTCTCTCAACATAATCCAGTCTCTTTTCTAACTTTAGCTCTTAGAGTTCGTAAAATATTTTAAGTTTAATTTACTAAAAAGAATTTTAATTGTGAACTGTTTATCGCTGGGAAATGGGGGCTCGTAGCTGGGCATGAGCTCATTTTTTAATTTTGAAATTACGAAAATTTCTTTAATTTCAAAATGAAACTGATTGTTTAATTGGGTTCATAACATTTCAATCTTCATTTTGTCTAAAAAATGTAATCTAAATTATTTGAAGCGAAATACTGTGATTGAGTTAAAGCTATAATTTCTCTAAACGAATGTGAAGTTTTCGACAAAATTAAAAAATAACAAAACATGGCGGACTACAAAATTTGTCGAAATAACAAAAATGCACATGGATTAGTAAAACAGTTGACAAAAGCAATGTTAGGATTATTTAAAAATTTGCTATTAAAATCAACTGCTCGTTATTACACAATTAGTAAACTAGCGAATTCGGCAATGACAATTAATACAAAATTCGAAATGTTCAAACAAACAAAAATTATCCCCATTATAATACGATGACGTAGACCCATTTGTTATTGACCTCGAACTTGATCAATTTCTGCAAAACTAGAATAAGTGGGATTTAGACGTTCACTGTATCGAGGATTGGCCAGATCATAGAGATGTCCCACGAACAAGGTATGCATGCTTAGTTAGCTTATGACATCCTAAACAAACAAAAATTATCCCCATTTTAATACGATGACGTAGACCCATTTGTTATTGAGCCCGAACTTGATCAATTTCTGCAAAACTAAAATAAGTGGGATTTAGACGTTCACTGTATCGAGGATTGGCCAGATCCCAGAGATGTCCCACGAACAAGGTATGCATGCTTAGTTAGCTTATGACATCCTAAACAAACAAAAATTATCCCCATTTTAATACGATGACGTAGACCCGTTTGTTATTGAGCCCGAACTTGATCAATTTCTGCAAAACTAAAATAAGTGGGATTTAGACGTTCACTGTATCGAGGATTGGCCAGAGAATTGAGAGTTGACGATACGCCAGATCGAGAATTGACGATACGCCATATAACACCGATAGAAAATAATTTTTAGTTTTGTAGAAATTGATGAAGTTCGGGCTCAATAACAAATGGGTCCACGTCATCGTATTAAAATGGGGATATTTTTTGTTTGGTACGAATCTCATAAGCTAACTAAGCATGCATACCTTGTTCGTGGGACATCTCTATGATCTGGCCAATCCTCGATACAGTGAACGTCTAAATCCCACTTATTTTAGTTTTGCAGAAATTTATCAAGTTCGGGCTCAATAAAAAATGGGTCTACGTCATCGTATTAAAATGTGGATAATTGATATTTGTTTGAACATTTCGAATTTTGTATTAATTGTCATTGCCGAAGTCGCTAGTTTACTAATTGTGTAATAACGAGCAGTTGATTTTAATAGCAAATTTTTAAATAATCCTAACATTGCTTTTGTCGACTGTTTTACTAATACATGTGCATTTTTGTTATTTCGACAAATTTTGTAGTCCGCCATGTTTTGTTATTTTTTAATTTTGTCGAAAACTTCACATTCGTTTCTCTTAAGGGAGCTCAGGACTGGGTAGTATACCTTATCTTAAATGAATTGAAACAAACAACTGTTCGGTGTTTGGTCCAAGTGGTTCGTTACGATTACTCAATGAATTGATTCGATCTCACTATGGCCACCTAAATTTTTAATTTACTAAACCCTCACAGAGTGTGAAACAAGTCTTCATTAGACTAAAGCGGATCTGAGTTAAAGAACATTTTATCAATTCAGTTTTATAAATTTCATAATTTAAAGTAAATTAAAACCCTCGATGGAACTTGTACACAGTATGGCCAAAATTCAATTAATTCGGGGCAATATAAGATGGTAATGATTTATTGCCGTGCAAATCCCACTGAATATATCTTTCATATGCGTGCGTCATATTGACTCGCAATTTCAACAATTGCATCTTACAAATTTCAAAACTATTTATTTAAAAAAAACTTTATTAATCACATAATTACTTCTATAGTACACAACTAATTACCTTGTAATTTACCCCATTAAAAATTATACACACACAGCGACACAATAGAGCTCATATACTCGTATGTGGATTGGAGTCACACAATATGCAGCGAACACAAAAACTATTAACATTTCTTAAGTAGACATAAAGAAAATAACTCTATTATCATTAAATTGGCATCGTTATTATCTCTAATATTCTCAGTATTGTTGTTATTGTGTTGCTGTTACCAATTTTCTTTCACTTCCAAAACAAAAGACAAAAGAAAATGTTTAAATAGGAAATTCGATTTTTATTTATTTTTTTTCATTTCGTGTAATCGCACATTTAACTACATAAACTACAAAACCGTTTACGTTATTCGTACGAAAAACTATGTTGCACGTGCATGCATAAAGCGATATACGATGCTGTGCGATAAAAATCTTAAAATAGTTTTCGTAATTTAAATTAACCAGCACACGAATAAAACTTATTTTTAGAGGTTACACTGTATAATGAGTAGTTCCGCTATTACTCACTATAGGTGTACACAATTTTATAACCTGGGGGAGAATGTTTCGTACATGTGTAACCAAGGTGTTCTGTTATTATTTATCAACAAAACGCAATTATTCTGTGTTAACAGCTGGACAAGTGTGGTGGTGCAATGAATTTTCTGAACGAAATATACGATCGATACTCAAGTGTTGAGCAAGAAATTGAGGATAGCCTTAAATCGTTGTAAGTATAAATAATTTGTAAATTAAAACGTTTTCACTTTTGTTGTATAATTGTATTGCTTTGTAGGCAAGAGGCTGAAGATACGCTTGAATATGAATGGAAACAAAATAAAGAGGACACAGTCGAGTCAATCGTATCAATCACAAAAGAGGAGGCTAAACAACGGAACGCGAATATTATAAAGGCACTTGAAATTGCCAAAGCAAGGCTTCGGTCCCGAGCCACGTACAGCCCACTCGAAACAATCCTGGAGAAAGCAATAAAAAACTATAAAAAGGAAATGTCATTGGTGCCGTCGCACACACGGAAAGTTTATGGACCAACGTATGTCTAAACGTGTATTATGGCGCCTGTGTTATCACGCCAATTGATTTATTTCATATATCGATCGATTAGCACATTGATTTAAAACTACATGCGAAGAACAAACTATAAAATCTAATTAAAACTCTGGTACAAGCGCGGCTACCTCTCGCTTATCTGTTTAATGACCAGACAAAGATTTTTTTTACAGCGTACATCCTATTTTGAATTTTCAATTAATTGTTTTTTATCTTCTACAACAAAAACATAATCACCAATATTCTTATAAGTGATAGTTAAGTCTTAAAGTTGTCTTAAAAAAAAATTAAATTGTGTTACATAAAATTGTAACAATATCGTTATATTGTGTATATAGGTACTCGCTGTGTACACGGCGAAAATATAGCAAAATTTCTGTTTTCTTTTTACGACAACCGCAAAAGACAATATTGATTGCAAATTGTTGTTGTTGTCGTCTTGTTACATTTTGGTCGAGCGCGCAGAGTGTAATTAATGGAATTAAGAAGACAACAACTCTAAACACAACATTTTTCTAATTAATCGAGCTAAATATAAATGTAATAAATTGAAGGCGGAGATCTAATAAATTAGGTAATCGTATGGTGGTGTGTTTTGTTGTTATGCAGACGAATATGGTCTTGCATATGGATATAGACGTTGAGATTTTGCTTTTTCGGTTTCATATACGCGCGCAAGTCTATATTATAGTTATTCAAGGCACTAAACTATCAGGTAATTATCACTCTACATTATGCTATGTAGATATTTATAAAGTAGCAGCTTAATTAAAAAGAGTTTCTATTTTCTAATCAGGTATGATGTATGTTGCAATATGGAATTTATGATCTTGCAATTAGTTTGACATCCGGATAAAGACAGCTAATTTGCAAACCACTTTATACAAACATAAAATTATTTAAAAAGCTATAAACTATTGGTGGTGTATTTGAATAATGAAGGCGTAGAAGTTTTATTTTATGTATATGGTGCAAAAAAAATGAGAACATTAATGAGAATTTGCAATTATTTTAGAGAAATCATTCGTCAACTATCTATCGGGACCAACAAAATTCGTGCCATTGTCGGAATATATGTCAATGTATAAACCCATCCTCAAAACAAATCGATGAACCAATATTGGGCCGTTGAAGTACACTCGAATCTTTAGGAATTGTCGAATAGATTCAATTCTTGTTGCTGGTAAATCTGCAGGTGGGCTTTTCCAGTACTCTTGTATATAGATTGAAGTAGTCCGGCAATAGAATAGGTAATTGTTCCTTGGCAACTTTGGTAAATTAGGCCCTGGGCCAGACATACCCCAACACACGTATTTGAACGAAAATTACATTTAAACTTCGCACGTCGAAAGTATAAATTTATCGGATTAAGGCCATGTGGTTTTGAGATCGTCATACTCCTGCCTTACTTTTAAAAAATTTAGAATAAATCGTTCCGTAGCAACTTTGCGAAATTGGGCCCTGGGCCAGATATACCCATACAAGACGTATTTGAACAAAAATTAAATTTAAATTTCGCACGTCGAAAGCATAAATTTGTCGGATTAAGGCTATGTGGTTTTGAGATCGTCATACTCCTGCCTTACTTTTAGAAAAGTAAGAAAAAAATCGTTCCGTAGCAACTTTGCGAAATTTAGGGCCCAATTTTCCAAAGGTGCCAAGGAACGATTTTTTTCTAACTTTTCTTAAAGTAAGGTAGGAGTATGACAATCTCAAAACCACATAGTCTTAATCCGACAACTTTAAACTTTCGACGTGCAAAATTCAAATTTAATTTTTGTTGAAATACGTCTTGTATGGGTATATCTGGCCCAAGGCCCAATTTCGCAAAGTTGCTACGGAACGATTTATTCTAACTGTTTTAAAAGTAAGGCAGGAGTATGACGATCTCAAAACCATGTGGCCTTAATCCGACAAAATTTATACTTTCGATGTGCAAAATTCAAATTTAATTCTTATTCAAATACGTGTGTTGGATTATATCTGACCCAGGGCCGAATTTCGCAAAGTTGCCTTTCGGTTCGACTTTTCCACGTGCAAAATTCAAATTTAATTTTTGTTGAAATACGTCTTGTATAGGTATATCTGGCCCAGGGCCCAATTTTTCAAAGTTGCCACGGAACGATTTTTTCTAACTTTTCTAAAAGTAAGGCAGGAGTATGACGATCTCAAAACCACATAGCCTTAATCCGACAAATTTATACTTTCGACGTGCAAAATTCAAATTTAATTCTTATTCAAATACGTGTGTTGGGGTATATCTTATATCTAACTTCTTGTTGAATTTGAGTGACGAAAATTTTTTTTTTCTGGGATAGAATCGTGGGATAACTTCACATAAGTTTTTAATATGTGTTACGTTTAAAGTCTGATATCGGAAAATGTTCGAAATTTGTATATTTTAAACTCGTTTCCACGATTAAATCCAGTTGCAAAGAGGTCTGATATTAACTAAATGTTTGCTGACCTCCTCCTCTACATCCGATTTCCACTAATTTGCAATAATACATTGTGATACATGGAAATGATTGCCAGGAGTTTCCAATGCTGGATAATTCATTTGGAAGTCCTCCGGATGAGTTATCTTATTGCACAATGTAGACTAATGTTGCAACATGTTGCGCAAGTTACGTCATGTTGGCTTAGCGCCTTCGTTTAACATCTTTTTTAGCTTCAACCAAAATCGTTTGGCTATGAATAGAGTTCTGATTTCTGGTTAACTCAATTGGGAGTCCCTCAAATGTGTTGCCATGTTGCATGATGTTGCACTCTGTTGATCATTTCTTGTGATGTTGTACCATGTTGCAACATTTAGCACCACGACACAAGATGTTGCATTTTGTTGAGTGATATCGTGTGATATTTGACTATGTATATTATCATGTTCTGGAATGTTGCACCATGTTGCGTAATGTTGCACCATAATACGAGAATTTGTAAATAGCGCCATTTTGAAAATGTTGATTGTTTTGACCAAACAATAATTATTTGTAGCATTTGCCAACTAATTAATGTTTCGACCTTGGTTCACTTTTAACATTTTCTTCCTCAAACGATTTTGACGTCGTCTGATGGACGCATGACCTTTCTAAAAATTTACTGATGGGGGTATTTTTTCATGATAATTCATTTATCCGCTGAAGGCTGAATTTTAATTATTTAA